>WTSP01012639.1:0-16569 GCA_025331215.1 Actenoides lindsayi | reverse complement strand
TGGAGGGGTTTCCAAGCCGTGGAGCTGTGGTGCTGAGGGACAGGGGGCAGTGGTGCCCTGGCAGTGCTGGGGGGACGGGTGGACTCCATGATCTCAAAGGTCTCTGCCAACCACAACGGTTCTGTGATTCTATGATCTTGCTCAGGCTGCCAAGGGAGGGTTTATTGTAAAGCACTCTCACCTCTCTGCATTAAAATAACAGACTTCCACCAGAATGACGACGCAGACTTGGAAAATGTATTAGTTATTGGGGGGGGGTGAAGGGGGGGCCCATCCCCTTTTTCTGCCACAGCAGATGAACTTCTTAGACAGGCCCCCAACACCTGGAGATGGAGGGAGGTTGTGGTTCAACCACTGCTGCCAGCACACGGCTCAGCTCTCTTTCAAACGGGCACCGAGGGAAGCTCCACACGATGCTCCGCGAGGCAGGCGTCTGAGACCCACCACCAGGAACACCCGTGGGTGCCCCCAAAAACCAGCCGCCCCCCTATGATAAGGGGGAGCCCCAGTCATTGCAAGCATTGGGGGGGGGCACATCAACACCTTCCCAAGGGGCTGGGAAGATGCCCCCCCATCTCTCCACACCCCTGTCCCTGCAGCAGCAAGTTCTGGGGGGACCTACCCACCCCCTCCCAGAGTGAAACTGCCTCAGTGGGAGCTTCTGGGTCAGCTTCAGACCCTGCAGCCTGGCCGAGGAGGGGCTGGGGGTGCCCCCAGAGCCCCCCGCCTCCCACACCATTAGTATTCCAGGGGCCGCGCAGCCAGCGTCTCCTTGGAGATGGCAGCACAAATCCCATCCCCACCACGGGGACAGGAAATTAAGCTCTAAAGCCCCTTCTTCTGCTCTCAGCCATTCTTCAAGCGCTGGCAGCTCCGCGCTCTCCTGGCAGCTCCCAGCCTCCCGCCTCCCCTTGCCCAGCTCCTTCCCCGCGGCCCCAGCGAGGGTGATGGGAGCAGCGGGACTGGGAGCAGCGGGACTGGGAGCATCACTCTCCTTTGCTCTCGAGACCCCCCCATTGCTCTTTGGGATGCTTCTGCCAGCATGGGCGGGGGAAATAAAGGCGATCCTGAGGGTACCGAGGCCGGGGACAGCATTGTCTCCCCGATGCCGGCCTCCGCGTTAATCCCAGCCACCAGCAGCAGTTCAGCTCCCAAGGGACCCGCCGAGGGGCGGGATGCAGTGACCAGCTCCATGCTACTCACGCAGGGTATCTCTCCTGACCTCAGAGGAGGTGAGCCCATCTCCCATGGGACTTGGGATCCATCTGGGATGCAGGCTGGGGGTGCCACGCTGCACATCCTGTCCCCGGGAGGGACTAATCCCTCATATGAGCCTCTGCTGCCAAGCCCCGGATCCTGGTGAGCAAATCTGAACCAGCAGCATCCCAGGCTGCACCCACAGGGATGGCTGGACACCGTCACCCCCTTTTCGCTCACCTGTGGGGACACCCTGGGTTCAGGGTCCTGCTACAAGGTACTGGGTAAACTGGAGAGAGATTACTTGATAGAAATTGGATCAAAGTGGGGAAAAATTACACATTCCCTGCAGTGAGGCTGTGTAGCCTCCATCCTTGGAAGCTCTCAAGACCCAAAGGCATGAGCCCCCTGACTGCTCTCCAGCCCCATCCTCACCAAGGACTCTCTCAAGCTCAAGCAACTCAGCCACCATAAAGGGCTTGTGCTCCCTACTTTGGTTTCTAAATTAAATGCCACGGCTGCTCTGACAGGGTTCAAGTAACACCGAGGCTCAAAACCAGCGTGCCCTCTGCAAACCCCCTTCTCTTCTCTTCTCAGCGGGGAGGCAAGTGCTTGCTCTGCGAGGCACCCGCATCCCAGGAGGAGGGAAAGCACAAGCAAAGCCCTAGAAAAAGGCTTCCAGGCTCCTGCACCAATGTTTATTCCCCTGCAATTTAAATGCTGGATAGGAAAGTCAAGGGCAGCCTGAGCCAAACACCCAAATGCTCATCAGCCTGTGTGGGAATGAGAAGTAAGTGCTCCCCTTGATAAGGGGAGGGAAAGGCCAGCACTTTGTACCAACCAGCATCACTTTGCCTCCCCCTTCAAAATTGAGCCCCTTTGGTCTGAACCTTAGCCCTGTGAGAGAGGAACAGGTCAGGGGTGAAGAAGAGAAGGGAGAAAGCAGCACTGGAAGGAGGGTTTTGTTCCCCCCCTGATTTCCTCCTACACATCCCCCCAGTGCCCTCAGGGACCGCCCGAGCTGTGCCCAGCCTGGCTGCCCCCCCAGGACACCCCGGCACGTGCAGTCAGCACCGCTGCACCCATTAATTCTGCTAACCTGCCTCTCTTGCAGGGACCAGAAATTGCCGCATAATGGGGGTGGCGGGGGGTGAGGGTGGGGGAAGGTCTGGAGGACAAGCGAGGGACCTGCTCGCTCGGGGACGGCTTTACCCAGGGGGTGCTCAGCAGGGATGCATTAAGAGCTCTCCCCTCAGTGAGCACTGAGCGATGCTGATGCTTTCGGAGCAGCGTGAGGAGGGGCAGGAGATGCACATGCCAGGAACCTGCTCCAAGTCACAGCAGCCTCCAGACAACAAGCGAGGGCCAGGAGGGGTCCTCAGGGTGAGACCGTGGCTGCAAGGGACCACCTACTGACCCCATCACAGGGCACAGAGACCAGGGTGAAGAGTTTCCCCGTTATCACGGTCATTTAGACCCTCTTCGTGCTGCCTCTCCCCTCTGCCGGGAAGCACAGAGAGCCTTTCAGGCAGCAAGCTCCTGCCTCCCCTCCTCCTCCTCCTCCTCCCCCCCGCTGTCTGAGGGCACGCAGCTCGCTCGGCCTGAACACAGCCCCTTTCTTCAGCTGCGTTTCAGAGACGGGATTTCTCCTGCAGCTTCCTGGATCTTTTCCAGGCCCTCCGACGTGGTTAGAGATGCCCCTTCACTTCGGCTTCCTCCCGCAGCTCCTAATTGCTTCTAACGAGGCTCCTCTCCACAGTCGGTTGCTGCAAGCTCGCCCTGCTCCCACCCACCACGTACCCAGACCAGTCACCCCAGGATAAACCCAGACACGGCCCAGCAAGCCAAGCTGCTGGGCACGGATGGGGGAAGCTCATGGGAGCATCCTCAAAAGAGGCAGTGCTAGGATTGCCAAAGTCCCCGGCTCCTGTCCTCCAGCTCAGCTCTGGCGGCTCAACAGGAAGGGTCCCCCAGGGAGGTGTCAGCTGGGATGGGCTGGTCCTGGCCATCAGGGAGCCGTGTATGCAAGCCACTTGCCGCAAGGCTTCTGTAAGGAAACCCTTGTCCATTCAGAGCATCACATCCCCTCTCCCCCCCCATGGAAAAAAAGACCTCAAACCTTACCAGCCCACAAGCCCCCAAAGAAAGTAGGGGGGGAAAAACCAGCCCTGCTCTTGGGAAGAGCACAGTGGTGGGAAGAGAGGGGACAGGGCCTCACTCACGGTGACATGTGAAGCAGCAAATGTGCCAGAGGGAACACCAAGCCCCCAGTGAGCCCTGGCAAAAGCAGCAGTGTCAGCATTTTTCTTAAACCCACCAGTTTAATGACCAGCACCCCATCGCTCTGTGGTGCAGCATCCCAGTGGCCACCAGAGAAGAGAAGCATGAGCAGCCCTCCACCAATCCTCTTAACGAGCTGTTAAGCAATTATAATTAGCCAGCAAGGAGTCAATATTGCAAACGCCCTTCCACTACCACAAAAACATGGTTCTGCCCGCCAGGAAAAAGCCACGGTGCTGCCCCCGGCACTCCGCCCAGCGCTGCCCGCTCCATGGCACCCAGGGGCTCACCCAGGCCAGGTGACTGCAGATAACATTGACAGGATGGAGGCAAACGGGGCTTGTGACTGTCACCAGGATGCAGGATCAGTCCCCCAGAAAGCCCTTCCCTGCTTCCTTCTGTCCCTCGTAGGTACCAATTTCACCTGCCACTGGCTGAGGAAAGGGTTTCGCTTTGGCCCCTGGGTCACTACCTCAAGGCACAGATGCCCCACCAAGGGAATTAGAGGAGTCCTGCCTCCCCCAGCCAGATTTGTTTCATGCTGTTCACCCAGTCTGTGACATCCCTCTTAGCTGAGGCAATGGAAATCGATGCTGAATTGCTCAGGGCTGGCGATGGACCTGCCACGAGACCACTCAAGCTGACAAACACCCACCAGGAGAGGCAGCCCCGACACTACCGCAATCAACTCAGGGCCCCAGATGCCTCCTGTGCATTGACAGCACCCCCATTTCCCCCCAGATCACACCTCCCTGTGCATCCACGGCCTCCAGCCCCCACCTGCTGCGGCAGGACCACGCACCCGTCGCTCCACCCTGCCCGCCTGAACAGGGACGATGCTCACTCAGCCCTCAGCACAAAGATTGTGCTTCTCAGGACACGGCCTACAGAGAAGGTTACTCATGTTCTGCAATGTGCCAGGAATCAAGCAGAATCCATTTCACCCTAAAAAGATTTCAGCCTCTGCCCGCCACGCTGCCCTGCAGACAGCCCGTGGGGTTCACCATTTCACCCCCCAGCTTTTGAGACTGTTTCAGGCAGCATCCGGTTGGTCTCCATCCGCCCTGGGTGCTTTTAACCTTTCCCTTGTCTTTAATTTAGCAGCAAATTCATCTGAGCTCTAACCTTTTGCAGGGACCATCCACTCCCCTCAAAATCCCTCTGCGCATTGCACCCGTCTCCTCACCCAGCCAAAATCCCTCAGTCCTGCCATTGCCAAGGCAACCAGCCACTGACTGCTCGGGGTGGCTGCTCATACCCTCCCAAGAGCAGCTCGGGGGATGCCCAGCCACGGTACGGCACAGAGAAGAGATGGCTGGGAGCTGCATGGTGGTGCTGGGGAGGATAAAGCTCCCCGAACACCAACAGGAAGAGCTCCTGGCGCTAGGGAACAGCTCATACTGTGGGGTGTGGGAAGCGTTTTGCCCTCCCTGAGCATCTCCAGGTGTACAGCAGCTTTGCCTTGGAGCAGAGCATTCCCCTAACAAACTGCCCCAGCTCTCATGCCAGGCCAGGGGAAGCCAAACGCGATGGCAGAGGCAGAGCCGTGTGGCACCCACCGAGACACCCTTTCAGGCAACCCCGCAGCACCTCTTGGCACAACCACAGCCACCCAAGTGCCCGCTGCCCCAGGTACCGTCCCTGGCTGGAGAGCATCGAGCCGGCCAGCTGCAGGGCACAGCTCCTCGGCATCGTGCCACCGTGGCCGGTCCCTCACGCTAGGACCCACCTGCTCCTCACCCCCCACCGCTGCTGCGCTCGCTCAATCACCTCTTTGATGCCGAAGCCGGCTGCACAGAGAGGCTGTGACTGCGGCGGCACAGCTGGCACCCGGCTGGGGACGCGCTTGCCAACGCGCTTCCCCCCGAGCCCCGTGCAAAGGTCCCCAGCACACCGCAGCCCCCCGGGCTGCCCCACTCCGGGATGCTCCCAAAGCTGCTCAACTCAAGGGTGGCAAAGCGAGGCTGGAGAAGAAACGCCGCGAAGCCGAGGGACCTGCTGCCCCAGCGCTTGGCCAGCCGGGCTTTCTGGAGGCCCCTTCCATATGGATCTGCCTCTTTCCCAGGCACAGAGGAGGCAGACGGTGACCCCGGCACGCTGCAAAGCATCAACAGCTCTGCAGTTAAAGGAGACTTCAAAAGCAGCCCCGAGAGGAGAAAAACAGCGCAGGAAATTAATTGACAGCAAATGCCCACATTAAAGTGGATGAAAAACATTCTTTATCAAGTTGTTTTATGTCTCTTTTTATGTTTCTAAAAGGACTTAAGCTGCCAGGACATGAAAGAAGCTCCACAGATGAGGAGGGATGAAGGGACAGAGTGCTTTGCTCTCTTCTCCTCCTGCCATCACCAAGGTCCAGTGGGACCCACTGACACATCCTAAATGGACACACACGTGACAAAACAACCCTCTCCGCCCGGGGCCTGGAGTCTCTGCAGAGATCCTGCTACATCCCTGCTCCTGCCATCCCATGGTGTCAGAGGTCCTGGGGTGCGCAAGGTGAATCCCCAGGATCCGCTCCCACCCTCACCCACCACACACCTGAGTACTTCGGGCAGAGGGAGCAGGACCTGGGGCCAGGGTTATAAAGCCCTTTTTGCCAGGTACAGGGTCAGATCCAGGATCCCCCCACACCCAACCTTGCTGGCCATGGCCCTGGGCATGAGGACCAGCTCTGGCACTGAGCACAGCTCAGTGTCTCCACACTGCCACTGCAGCCCACTGTGACCCTGGGGACAGATGGCCAGAGCAGAGACAGGATCAGGCCCAGGCACCCTGCCCCGTCCCAGAGCTGGGGTGCCTCACAGCCTCCCCCTTACCCCCCCAAACCAGAAGCAGGAGGGCAGAGTTAAGGATAAATTACCCCCACGTAACCCATTTGATTTGTTTTCGCTTCACTATCAAGCCCTGCAAATCTCCACCTCCCCCAGCTGCAAGGGGCTTCTTTGGCCCTCCCCCAGATGCCAAGGGGGCCGGGTCTCAGCCTGGCTGGGGAGAGGTTCAAAGCCAGTCATGCCTTTGAAGAGCCAAATTTTTGCCTCTGCAGAACCCAAAATAGGCACATACCAAATTTTTCCCACACTTATGCCCATCCCCTGCCAACAAGCCCCACGATGCCCACAGCCCAAGGACAGGACTCGCTCATCTGTCCATCCGCCTCCTTTTCCATCAGCTTGCTCTCAGCGACTCCAGTGGGGCTACAAAGAGGCGAGTGAGGGGAGCGGGGCACCCGAGAGGAGCAGGACAAGGAGCCCAGGGCAACCCGGGACACGGCCCCACAAGGAAGACGAGGGCTGCGGGGCTTCCCAGCTGGAGAAACAGTCCCACTGACACCAAACCCAGCCCGGTCCCTGGCTCCAAACATCACTTTCCAGCAGAGGGGATGGGACCAACTTACTCTGGCACCGGGACCCCGCGGAGAAGGTGTCCGTCTGGGGAAAAGAGCCTTTGCTAGCAGGGAGCGGGGCTATACCATGAGAAAGAAAAGCAGCACCCGGCCTCCTTGCCAACCCTGCTGCCCTTCCTCTTCAAAGGGCCCTTCTCATCTTCTTCCCTCCCTGCTCCCGGCACTGCTGACAAAAGGAACAAGATCCACCGCGCTTTGCAGCGTTCCAGCTTCCCAATTAGAATCAAAGTGCCCATCGCAACCGCTCTGCCTAAAAGAGACGCGTTACCCCTGCGGGTCCCCGCACCTCGCCCCAGCCCTCTCCCTCCCGCTGTCCCCGCAGGACAGGTCCCAGGGGAGGGACAGGCGAGGACACGGCTCTGCAGGCTGAGCCCAACAAAGAGCACCCAGCCCATCGCTCCTCTGTCTTGGAGCGTTCCGGGGACCCCGGCAGAGGGGTGTCCCCTGCTCCCGCACGCCAGCGGCTCTTCCCGAGGACAGGCACGGCCAGACCTGCCCTGTCCTGCAGGCAGCGGGATGGGTTTTCCTCCCCAGACCCCCCAGCTGGAGCCACGGATTGGCTTTAGCATCCTCCAGCATGGACCCCGTGCTCCCCCAGACACACAAACCCGGCTGCCAGCACCGCCGCTCCTTGGCACCGGCAGTACCCCCACGCGCTCCATCGCTGCCCCGGCGAGACGGACTAGCCCCGTGTCCCTGCCAAGAGCCATTTTAGATTTTTACTGCCATTTTTTTTTTTCCCCTTCTTGCCCTTTTATTTTTTTTTCCTCCTTTTTTTCCCCCTTTCCACCTGGCACACCAGCATTTCCACCCCATTGACTCGGAGCAGTTTCCAGCTGGGAAAACACCGTAATGGCCTCATTATTTCAGATGAGGAATCTGTGTGTTCAATTAGGCAGAGAAGGGTAATTATCTACTTGTAGAAGATAAAAAAAGAGGGGTGTATTTTATCAGGCACCAGCCAAGTCCCCGGATGCTCCAGCTCCATGTGTGACTGCCAGCTGGGCCCAGAGGACACTGGTACCCCTCAAATAACCCCTCCACACCTTTGCTGTGCTCCCTGATATGCGCAGACCCCACCACTGCCCCTTGGCCTGGTCCTCCTCACCTCAGACCCCTCCCAGGTTGCCTAAAGCCTCATTCCCTGCACCTTTAGCCTCCAGAAAGTACCTCTGCTGGGTGACACTTCACTTAATGAGTAATTAACCCTTTCTTCCTACATCGTCTGCCTGCTGACACAAGCCAGCCAGCATCCTCAGCAACAGGCAGACAGGTTCTGGCTCACAGTGGCCAAAAATCAAAATTCATCTCCAAATCTCAGACACGTGGGCACGGTGAAGTGAGTTTTTCCCCCCAGCACAGCACAGAGGTGGCCTTAGCATGAGTGAGGTGGAGAGGAAAACATCTCTGGGTAAAGGGGGGCTGCCCCAGAGCCCTCCTCTGGCACAGCTCTGCCTCTCAGCAGTCCCCACATCCCAGCCCCAAACCCTTCCCTCTCCCCCCAAAGTCTCACACCAAGCTTTTTCTTGATTTCCCCCCCTCCCAAGATATTTTTTTTATTCCTCCGTTTCAGTTTTTTTTCCCCTCCTTTCAATATTTTTCCACCTACAACAACTCCCTGGTTCTCCTACTCCCATTCTCCACTGGGTTGCAGGAGTAGGGTCCATCTACATGTGACCAAATCCCTTTGCCAGCCTCCACCCAACCCCTCTCCATCACCATGCTGCCACAGAGGCTCAGCCAGACCTAAAAGCCAGCTTTGCCACAAGTTCCTGCTTGGAAAACCCGAGTGCCAGGAGCAGCAGCTCCCTGGAGTCTGGTCCTGGATAGCAGAGGGGCACAAATCCAGCCCGGGTGAGGTCTGGCCTCCCTTGGGGAGCACGCAACTCGCTGTACCCAAGCCAGAGAAGGTGCCCATGCTCCCTATGGCACAGGGTGAATCCAAACCCCATCACTGGACTGATGGAAAACACCATCAGAGCACAGTCCTCACCCAGCACCTCCCAAACCACGACCCCCGCACGCCACCCCCATCCACCGCACATCCCCATCTCTTCCCCCACCTCCCACAGAGCCTCTTCTCCCCCAGAGCCAAGGGCCGATCACCCTCCGGCTCGCAGCCAGCACAGGACTGCACATCTCCTCACGGCTACAGCAAACCCCACAGGCCCCCCTCTGAGCGCCCGGAGGGGCAAGCTTGGACGTGGGGCACTTAGAGAAGAGCAGGAATAGGTACCCACCAGGTTCAGCACCTGAAAACACACCCAGGGAAGGCACCAGCTCCCTGGCATCACTCTGTGTGTCCTCCGCAAACAAGGCCATGGAGGAAAACCTCGTCTCACCCTCGAGCTGCTGCATCTCAGCACCTCAGGGGCCCCAATCCGTGGTTCTCTCAGATACCATCTGCAGGGCCGGCGACCCCATGCCCATCCTCGCCTTGCCCAAGGCTGCTGGCCCAAAAAGGGGAAGGACTTGACCCTCCTTAACACCAAGACAATCGCAGAGACACGGGGCAGTTGCTCACAGGCAGACTCCTGTAACTTGTGGCTTTTCCACGGAGCATGACCCTGCAGTGGAGAAGCACAAACAAGCGGCACAGCCTCCCCGTAACCCCTCCTTTGAGGCATGCACAGCCAGCCTCATTTCCTGCTTCTCTTATTAGCATTATCCCGATTTCACCGTAAGGCCCCAAAATTTGCAGGATCATGCTGCTGTTATGGTCGGAAACTTTGGATTTGCCAGCTGCGAGGCTTCGCCAGCCTCCTGAATGGCTCTGGAAAGCCATTTCTTGCCTAAATAAGCACTAACTCCCATTTCTTCCTTATTATTTATGAACAAGAACCGCTAGGCGAGTTCAGTCTGACCAGAAATGTTACAGCTCAAGTTTCACCCACCAATATTTCACCTAGTTTTATGCCCCCCAAGCCGCCCAAGGAGTAAAGCCAGGAACAATCACCCACAAAGCTGAACTGCTGGGCAAGCACTGGCACCTGCCCTCTGGATCAGCCCCATGGAGCATCCCAGATCACACCCCTGGGGAAGCAGCCCATGGCTGGAGAAGGAAGGATTTTTTTCTGATAGAGAAGCAGGGGCTGAGAAAGTGCTGGGAAAAGACGGGAGGCTTGGGTTTGCCCCTTCCAGGCAGCAACAAGAGGCTATAAATGGCCTTCTTTGTCACCGCAGCCAAAGCGGCGGGTGGAAAAACGAGGACGTAGACACTCAAGGGGGGAGCAATGCGAAACCTCCAACCGGTTTGGGGTCCCTCCTGGGTCTCCACCAATCACACCGGTCCTTGAAGGCACAGCAGGAGGGTACAGCGCTAAGGTGCCCACAGCGGGGTCCCGCTCTCCCCAAACCCACCTGGGTAATGCCAAGGAAAGGCACTGTCGGGGCAGGGGGTCCCACCCCTGCGGGTACTGGGCGACAGAGGAACCGGGGAGACGCTTTGGGAGCCCAGTGCTGTGGGGGGCACCTTTGGGAGGGGAGAGGACCTTCAAATCCCACCGAGGTCTCACACCGAGGGGTGATGGGAGCTAGGGGCGGCCTCCCCGGTGGGAGAGGGGGGTGGGGGTATCGCCCGCCTCCCCCGCTCCCCGTTACCTCTGCTGTAAGCGAAGGGGAGGCGCAGGGCGCGGCCCTGGCGCACCAGGCTGATGTGGAGGTAGGTGAACCAGACGGCGAAGGTGAGCAGCACCAGCAGCAGCAGCAGCTTCAGCTGCTTCCGGAGCTTCTTCACCGGGAGCCGCGGCATCCTGCCGCCCGCATCGCCCCCGCCGCCGCCGGCCTAGCCCCGGCCCATCGGGCCCCCCAGCCCTGCACCAGCCCGCTCCTCACGGGCCGGCTGCGAGGGCAGCGGGGGGGCGGCGGCGCGGCTCGGCGCGGAACCCCCCGCCCGCCCGGTGCATCGCCGCCGCCCCGGCTCCCGGCGAGCTCCTCTCAGCTGCGGGTCTGGCAGCCCCCTCGGCCCTCCGCGCCGGCCGCCCAGTTTCCTGATGGCGGGGCTGAGCGTCGCCAGGCTGAGGGAGCTGCGGGAGGGGGGCCGAGGCCAGGCCCGGGGGTTTCTCCCGCCAGGCTTTCGGAGCCCCTTTGGGCATGGGGGCAGTGCTGCTGGCTCAGAGACAGACGCAGGTCGGCCACGGTGAGTGAGGAGCACGGTCTTGGCTCCTGTGAGAAGTCTCTCGTGGAGACCTGACACCTGTGGGGCAGGTTCCGGGGTTCTGCACCCGCTCAGGGAACGCGCTCAGGCCTTTCCTGTCAGTGCATCCACAGAGGAAGTTCCATGAAAGGTCTGACTTTGACTTATAAAACGGTGTGAAGTGGGAATGATCCTACATCACTCTGTGAAGTTACGTCAGCTTAAAACTTGGACAAGTGGCAACAGAATTCACCTTTTCCTCCTCTTCTTCTAAAGGCTTCCACTGCTAGAAGGGGCCACCAGTGTGGCCAGGAATGGAAAAGTGAATACTTTCTGAATTCCATTTATCTCCCCAAGAAGGTAGAGTCGTTTAGAAATAGCGATGCCAAGGTATGGATCCTGTGGATCCCTGCGTGTATAAAAAGAGACTGTGTGCCATATACAAATTGTGTTTATGCATACCATAGACACAGAACACCGGAGGAAAAATATCTTGGCACTTTCTTGCCAAAAGAAGTAGTATCTTTCTAACTAGGGTAAAACGTTATTATAGAGCTCTGGAAGATCTGTTTGCATGGGTGTAGTTAGACCTTTACTGTTTTATTATTTGTTAAATAATATGTACTTAAAAAAGGACCACTGTGCATGATTTCATATAGCAACAGGCAAATAGATGCTTATAAAATGTATAAAACTTGAACCCTTTAATCACTTCATGCCTTCTGCGATCTCATTGAGTCAGTAAAAAACAGTAAAGTCAACCAACGCTCCTCAGCTCATCATGAGAAATGAGCTTACTAATCAGACAAAAATGTTCACATAATGAAGTAAATTAAGCATATTACAGCATGCAAACTGAGGATGGAATATGGAGTTTTTGATATGTACAATACCTGCACTGAAATTCTTTAATCCCAGGAGGTGTTATAACTGTTCAGAAAGCAAGCAGCTTTGGGAGAAAAAGTCATATTGATTTAATGCTACAAGTGAATTTACTACTCCTCTTTATTTTGTCTTGCAATAAAAATGTGGGAAATATACAACAGACAAAAAGTCTCTGAAATGAACCTATCATAAATGTTTAGCATACGATCAGCAAAATAATGACGTTCACTAAGCCATAATGTTTCTTCTTCAAGTCAATGGCTCTTTTCAAATTCAGAAGGTTTAAAATGTATTTGAAAATAAAGATCTTATGGACGACTCATTCTACACACAGCTCTCCTGGTTTATGTCATGATCATCGTGATTCTGAAACAGAATCAAAGAATCCTCAATTCTATAAGCAGGAGTTTAAAGACTCATTATTTTCTTCTTTGAAATGAGTCAGTGCTCTAAAAGCCAAGTGGTGAAAGGCTGCCAAGCTAATAGTCCAGTGAGCACTAGGAAGAGATTAATTTTATACCTGGAATGTATAGAGTTTCCTTTCTATTTAGTGAGAGGGCTGGAATGTGAACTAGTGTTTCCTTCATGGTGCAGTGTTGTGTTCAACCCTGGAGTAAACAAGAGAGAGTCTGAACTCAGGACTGTGACCAGCTACAGGTGTTAGTCCACAAAAAGTAAATCCAAATGGGACGTTGAGATGCCTACTTGCGTTTTTTTCCCTCACTATTTTGTTGAATACTGGTACACTGAAATCAGTGTGAATATTTGGGAATGCAAATATGTTATGAGCTCTTCTGTTTGCTTTGAAACATGCCTGTATTGAATTGGAGAGGTGTGTGTTAGCGAGCACGGTCTCCTCACGAGAGAGCTCTGCCTCAGGTGTATCCAGAGTTGTAATCTCCAGGCGTGTTCTTGCTAGTTTTCAAAGGGGGCCTGATCAATAAAAAGAAACAGAGCAAGGCAATGTATCTACTTCCACAAGCTAGGTTAGCCAGCAGTAATTAGAAGAGGATATTCAGAGTTCCAGACCAGTTTTGGAAGCTGTGCCTTTAAAAGTTTTCAGCAAAGTTACATTAAACTGTCTTTTGTTTTCATGTTGGTCGCTGTTGGCTGTTCAGAACCCCAGGAATAAAATTCTGGAAACAACACAGGCCTTTCTGATTATTTATCACATTAAGGTATTTGGTGCAATATATTTGGTCATACTACCAGGACCCATCTGTTGGGTCATCCTACTGGGATTATTCAAATTTTATCATTCAGTGTGAAGACGTGTGCAAGGCATGGGAGGATGACGTCTCTTCCGTACCTTTTCTAGGGCAGCTGGAAAAGAAGGCAAGTGTTTCTTGCTTGGAGGAGTTCATTCTAGGTTACTGAACAGGAGGAACAGTGCTAAAGGAAGGATTTTTCCCTAAGGAAAACTGTGAGTAAATCGTATTCCTGAAAAATTACCAGTTCCAAATCCTATTCCTGAAAAAATATCAATTGCTAACTGATACTGTTGGTCAGAAGTAAATGGCGTAAGACATCGTGAACAGTGGAAATGTTAAAGAAGGATCAGAAGAAGCAAAATTATTACGAGTTGTTCCTTCATGCCACACGTCATGTGAGGTTGATATTCCAGACAGAAACGTACCGAGGCAGGTGACCACACCTCAAATTTTTGTGAGAAGAAAAGGCATTGAGTCATCTGTTTTGTCCAATAAAATCTCCACAGGCAACTGTTACAGCTGGTTGATCTGTCAGGGTCCTAACCCTAGAGACTTGTGCAAGCAAATGAATCGACTGTTAAATCTGGAAATTGATAAGCCAGGGAAAGCCCATTTAAAAGTATTTGGGAGAATGGCTGGGCATACTGGAGTGCTTAACATAACACTGAATTTCAAATAAATACCCAAACTTGGTGGTTAATTGCTATGGTTGGCTGAGGGATAAACGTGAGAAACTGTACCTGTGCAAGGTTTGGTCAAGAAGCACTTGGAACTGTTTTCAGTCGTGCGGAGATTCACGTTACACAATACTAAATACAAACCTGGATAAAGTATTCTTTTTTTCAGGCTCTTTGAACCTTAAGTATGACTAAATAACAACTTTGAAGTAAAACCACACAGCCATATAAAACTTGAGGCCAGAGGTTTCATTAGCCTATATTGTCCAACTTCTCGAATACCAGAGATCATTACCTTTTCTTCTCACTCTGGTGCTTAATTCATTAATAGACTGCCACTGCAGACCCAGCAGCCAAGGAGACATTCTGGACCCCACATCAGATTATTTTCTGACTCCCTTCACCCTCTGGTTATTTACTGTTCCACAGCTGTGATGACTTCACTCCATCATAGTCACTCAGATGCTATTACAAACTACCTATGGGAGAAACAACATTTGCCCATAATTTGTTTAGAACTGCATTAGAAAAAAACCCAATAGTGGCACTTACCAGACGAATAAAGGGTACTGGGGTAGTTCCATTGTGAATTAATTAGTCTTGTCATATAAGTACAGTATTGTAACTTCATAATAAACATTAACTATAGCATTTGATAAACAAAGCTTATAAATTATTTGCATTCTAAAATCTTTGGAAAGTGCATCTAAGAGTAATCACGGTTCTAACCACTGGGAGAAAAAATTATCATGCGATCCATGCCAGCTGCATATTTTTGTTGAGCCACTGAGCAGCCTCCCTTCATGAATCTCTGGTAGAAGGAGGATTTTTTATCATGTATCAGTATATAAATTCAATAGAATGAACAATTATTTAATTTTTTTGAGTAAAACATTTCACTAATGCCCTGGTGACCTCATACAGCTATGTTTTGTGCTTTTGGCATTTTGACTCACCACAGCTAGTAGATAAGAAGTGTCCAGCTGTAAAGAAATAAAACAATCTGATCATGCTGCTGAAAATGATGTGGTGCTGTTTCATTTCTGCTTCATCTTGTTTCCTCCTGTACCTTTCTTGTGGGGTGACCATGCAAGGGTGCGCTGTCATTCACCTGGTTAGCAGCACCATGCCAGCTCTGACACAGTCTCTGTCTTATGCCAGTTCAGAGATTCTTTTCTCTGAGGGGCCATAAATGTGAGCAGCACTGGTGAAATCAGGAATTGCATGGAACAACAAAGTTGGTTTGCCATTCTGTAGTTGGCAGTTGGATTGCTGGTTCATCCAGTGGACCGTATAAAATGCAGAAAAAAAAGTGACAGAACAAAGAAAGTATTAAAGAGTGCTGCTCTTCATGAAGGTGTTTTTAGATAGATGCTTTTCAGGGACATCAGTTTGGTTTGGATAGTGTCAAGGTGTATCATTTCAGAGGAGGTAGCAGAGGGTGTTTTGCAAATCTGCTGCTATAGATACATGACTATACCAATCAGTTTTGTGGAGACGAGGTTCACGGCTCTTTTCCCTTCTACTGGCTACCCCTGTAACAAGCAAAAGAAGCTTACTCTGGAATTTTGATTTCTTGAGGCTCCTTGTGGACTTCTCTCTGCCCAGGCAGTGTCACGGCTTTTTCGCAGCTGGTCAGTGGTCATTGTCATTCCAGTGTTTAAGAGGAAAGTAAGTTTGAGTCATCGTGACACAGTCACTCGTGTAACACTTTGAGGCAAACGAGGCCTTTTCTGACTATTGCAGCTGTACAAGCAGCATCTGTCAAGCCTTCACAGAGTATATGCTCTTCTGTATCATTATTTTCTTTCACTTGGAGCTTTCTTTAATAAAGATCTTACCATATGGAATTACAGACCAGTTAGGCTAATTTAATCCGTAGGAAAGAGATTTGAAAGAATTTTAACAGATTAGGAGTAGCTAGTAAAAGCATCCTTCAGCCTGATTAGTTGTATACACATGGTTTAGGAAAAAAGAAGTCATGCTTCACTAGCCTTCTGGAACTCTTTGAAGATAATGCTGCCAAGATAGGGTATACCATAGACATTATATTTTTAGATTTTCAGGAGTCATTTGACAAGAGATTAATGCTTAAGGAGAGGGGAGTGAAGGGGCAAGAGAAAAGTTCACTCATTAAATTGAAAAGTAGGCCTAAGCAAGAACAACGAGGAGCTAAAAATGTCATTTTTACAGAGTAAGGGAAACAGAATTTGTAAGGCTGCAGCAGTTCTGTATGTCAGGTTAACTTGTTTACATAAATGGCTTGGATGGATGTACTCTTTTGAAACGAAAACAGGCTCATTATCATTCATTTGTGCTGAGAAGCCCTAACCAGGCTTTGTAACCCCAGTGTGCTGTGCACTGATATGCTGAGACTGTCCCTGCAGCCATGTAGACACTGTGGAATAAAGGTAGAAGAAAAGTGTTATTTTCCTGATTACGCAGAGGAGGTTCTGAGACCTGGGAAGACTTGGTCCCAGACACAGAGTAAAATCAGTAAATCTGATGAGTGAGCACATTTTCTTAGTCATGAGACCAGATTTCTGATTTGGAGATGATACTTCAGAGGAAACAACAGTAAATTCCAAAGAACAGTGAAGTACTGAGAAGCAAATATTGCCAGCCCAACATACACTTCCAAATAAATAGACATAAATTCCAAATAAATATACAGAATAACCAGAAAATAGATTTATTCTTTCAGCATAACTTATACATCTGTAAGAAATGTCATTTTTATATATTCTTTTTTAGAAGGACACATTTATAAGAATATTT
>WTSP01012638.1:7608-29237 GCA_025331215.1 Actenoides lindsayi | reverse complement strand
CCCCGGCTGGACACTGCGCTGCTGGGCCCCCTGCTCTGGGTGACCCTGCTGGATGGAGCAGGGGGGGGGACACCAGAGCATCTCCAGGGGGCCCTCCCAACACCCACCACGCTGGGATTAATTGTAAATGTGGATCCATGGTACGGATTATGTGGTTTCATTAGTAGCTTCAGAGCGTAGGTGTTTAATATTAATAATCACCGTTAGCCTACAGACTTAATTAGTGTGAGGAACAGCTGGATGCTGTGCAGAACCCACCTCGGCTCCAGACGCCGTGTCTCTGCCACAGCCAGGCCCTTGCTGCTGAGCTCATAACTCGTGGCAGCTGAGGACACGTCCGCATGGTTACTTATCAATACTGCATTTCCTTCCTGCTTCTAGGACCCTTTTAAAGGCTTCTGGCCCTTAACCAGAAGCCAGGAGCACGAGAACCTATCGGAAAGGTCCTTTGCGGTCAGGCAGCTTTTCTTCTGCGTGGGAGTCGCTGCCTTTGCTCTCCCAGGGTAAGTTTTCTTGACTTCTGCTCTCAGGGACAGAATACAAGGGTTACTTGGGGCTGTCATCAGCAGTTTAATTCATCTGTCCTGGTTATCCTTAAAAAAAACCCCACCCTTTTTCTTAAGCCAGCTGCAGATTTCAACCCATTTGGGTATTGCAAAGGAAATGCAGAACTCCAGGAGGTGAAAAACACAGCCGAGCGCTCCTCAGCTTGCAGAGCTCGTAATGCCCGTGGCCCACGAGCAGCACTTGCCATTCTGCCTGGTGCAGTGTATGAAAACCCAGCAGTGGAGCTGTGCAGCTCAATTAGCACAGTTCATAAGCTATGCAGCTCAATTAAGAGAGCCCTGTGTGTGGGGAAACGAAGTGGATGGAAAGAGATGCCTGAAGTAATAAAATACATAGTTCGGTGGGAGAGTGGTGCAGGTGGTGAAGGAGAACGCTCTCTGATGTGCAAAATGTGACTCTGAGAGTGTGTCTGTATGTAAAATATAGACTGGGTGTGTTTGCAGCCGGGGAGGCCACCGAGCATCCCAAGCACTGCCAGATGAACCTGCACTGACGGTTGTTTGTTGCCTGCAAGTATTTTGGAACGGTCTCCAAACCAGCAACAGCAGCTGTAAAAAATGGAAGATGTAAACTTTGTTTTGTTTTGCTTGGGTTTTTGTGTTTTTTTTTTTTTTTTGTGGGGTTTTTTTTTCCTATTTCTGATATACTTCATCAACGAGATGGCACCTCGATGCACAGCAGATGTTGTCCTTTGTGATGCAGATGAGGCTTTAGGAGCAGTGCAGCTGATAATGAGCTCTGTGTATTGTTACAAGATAGGGCTGCCAGGCAATAACCACCTACGAACCTGCCACGGTGCTGAGGCAGGGTCCAGCTCCTCTGAGACACCGGGTCACATCCTATAGTTTTTAGACTTCATTCGGGGAAAACCTCTTTTAATTTCCACAAGGAGCTTTGACTTTGTCTGGTATGCAGGGTTTGGCCTTGAGAAATGAACAGCTATTCTAAAAAACGTCGAACAAGATTGCTCTGCTTTGCCAGTAACTGGAGGGTAAATGATACTTAGTATGGAGAAAAATAAATTGGAATAACTAGAAAATAGCTTTTCGTAATTAATATGGAATTTGATAGATGTCAATCTAATATTACTATCTTTTTTTTTTTTTTTTTGGCAGGGCTGTTTACAATCTTGAATCATCCACTTGCACAGTTTTATACGCTAAGGACACTAATTATTGGGCTGCTGTCCCTTGAATGCATGGCCCAGAAATGCTCCTTGTTACTTGGTCCACAGAGAAACCAAAGATTATTTCATAAATGTCTGTGTCATGATCCACGTCTTTGGGACAGCATAAGGTAACTTCAGTAAATACCTACTGGGAGAACAAAAGGCTATAAATCCTTGTAATCATAGAACCATTTAGGTTGGAAAAGACCTTTAAGACCATCAAGTCCGACCATTAACCAAGGACAACCTAATATGAGTCTCTCCATTAACTTCAGTGGGCTTTTGAGAGGCTCTGTGATTTCTGGAGTGAAATATTTCATCCTCATGGGATCAGAAGCACCAGGATATGTTCTCTGAAAGGAAAAACATCAAACTGGGTATCTCCTATTGTCATAGAGGAAACATTGCCTTCAGGTCTACAATTCTTGGACAATAGTCTTAATATGTATATAAAAGATGTAGCTGTTTTAGGGAACTGTATGATATGTGATGGCTAAAGAACTTGCTTACATGGGAAATATTTTCATGGTCCTCGGGGTACTTGTATCCTTGCTGGTTCCATCAGAATCAAAAGAATGTTCCAGGTTTTAAACATATGAGGGGATTAGGGGAACATTCACCAGTGTCTATCTCGGCAAGGTTTTGAGAGACCCCAGTGCACATATTTAAAGGGCAGCAGTAGGTGCTGCCCTGTCCTGTGCTGAATCTGTCCCCTGACAATGCCATCACCAGGTCCTACAACACAGAGCAGACTTGCTGTGTGAACTTATTTCTTGCAACACAGACTTTAACTTAAAAATCAGAGAATCTAGTCAAAGGTGTAAACCGTTTGGAGGTATGAGCTGTGATTTCTATACTGTCCTTGGTTTTCCATGGCTGGCCCTTGGCATTCAACGGGTTTTTGTCATCGAGACAGACTGCAGGGATATAAACCTGTTTTTTCCATTAGCCTTTTATGTTAGTAAGTTGGGTGGGGTTTGGATTTTTATGAATGCCCTAAATTAAAGAGACTCCAGCCTGACGGTGAAATTAATAGAGCTATCAAAAACCCCACTGTCATTATACAGCAATTGTTAATTATTTACAAGCAAACTTCTGCAAGAACAGTGCTGTAGCTGTCAGCATTGTTGTTATTAAAATTAAAATGCTTTGTCTGGGCAGAAGATAACATGGCTCATTTAGGCTAAATGCAATGAATATGGAAAATATTCTGCTTCTCTTCACCAATTAGTTGAAGACAGAACAATAGCATGTCTCTTTCCTAACAAGATGTTTCTTTTTAAATGTCTCTAGCAAAATAAATATTTTCAGGGCTTTGTTTAAAGAGGACATCAATTCATTGTAGCTATTATAATAAAAGTTAAAACCAAGGGTGGTTGGGTTTTTGTTTGTTTGTTTGGGGTTTGGTTTGGGGTTGTTTTGTTCTTTTTCTTTGTTTTTGGTTTTTTTTTTTTGTTTGGGGGTTTTTGTTTGGTTTTTTTTAGGATGGGAAAAGCCTTTTTCTTAAAGTAAATTCTCCCTTTTCAGATAGTGAAATATATGCTGAAACCTTTTTGCTTTATTATCACTTTTTTTTTTGGCCTCATTACAATGTATTTTTTTTTAGCATTTGCATAATATGCTTTAGAGTTGTGAGCTGCTTCAGTGCTCTTTGCCTTTGTCTTTCCCCGTGTGTCCTGGTCCAGTGGTAATTTCTCAGTTCTCTGCCTAGCTGGTGACAATTTTTATAAACAGCAAGAGGAAAGTCAGAGAACTTTTAAGACAACTGCTGGGTGACTGAAGTCAGTCTTCCTGAGATGTTCTTTCACGTGCATTAGCCAGGATTTCATTGTCTTAGTGACACCTAGTGATTTATAGCAATGAATCCATCACTAAAAAAGCAGAAGAATTAAAGTATGACTATGTCAGGGCTGTAAGGGTGATGCTAGCATGGCAAACCTTGGCAGGGATCGAAGGGCCTAGCTCAGAAAGGGCCACCTCGCTGTTTTCTCCATGGAAATGCCATCAGCATTCTTCTCAAAGCTCGTTTGGGTCTCTCTCACCCATCCGTACTTTGCTGCCTTATGTTCCCCGGCCTGAGGTCCGTTGTGGTTTCCATATGGGTGAGACTGGGAGCAGAGCACATTCACTTTGGAGTAAGAGGAACCCCTTTCTACTGTTCACTTCCCAACATCAAGGGAAAGGGTTGGCGAAGAAGAGACTCAACACTGCTCTTATCCTTTCAGCATAGTTATCACAAAAAAAATTTCCATGGCAATCTCGTGTGGACTGTCATTAGCTACAACTGGGGCTGTGTTTGAGTAAGTACAAAACCAGCTTGTGGTGCTACTTCTTCTGCACCAAAAATTAAAAGATTGTCAGACGTGGGGTGGAAAAAGCAACTTTGGTTGTTATTAGAAGTCAAAAGTAGTGAAGGAATCAACCTCCTGACTCCTCCTGTACAGGAGGTAGTATCTATCAGATAGTGTATATATATATCAGTAGCTATCAGATGCAGAAGTAAAATCCAAGACCCTCATTTTTATGCTCTCCTAGTTAGACCATGATGCCTTTTGAAACCTTGGTTTTAAAAAAAATCTGGTTTAGAAAATGATTTTTAGAGACAATATTTGTGTTCTGCTATCAACTTGCAAGGTTTTTTTTATAGTCTCCTAGAAGTAGGAGAGGAGCCAGCTGTGTTTTTCATACGCAGAGTTAAAAGGAAGATGTAGAGAACACCCGATTGCATTTTATTTAAATGATGACAACGTAACATCATTAAAAGTATGTGTTCACCCACCGTTAATTTTGTGTTTGGTTGTAGAGGCCATGGTGGAATGAACAGGAGCAAAAAAGCTGTTTGGAGGATTTGCCATGAAAACTGAGGACTCGTTTGACCGAATGCCTGCTCAATGGAGCGCGTTTTCCGAAGCTGTGTAATTTATAAACCCTTTCTGTATTGGGGAAGGACAAAAGCCCCAACAAGAACGGTACAAACTCATTATCTTCAGGCAAACAGTCTGTCTTTTCTTCCAGCAGCTGCCTATGAGTGCTTGACCTTATGCTTTGCTGTCCAGAGAGTTGGTTCATTCGGCCTTACTTTGGCTGCTAGTAGAAAAATGTCAGTGCTGGGACACTCCCAGTGTGGGTTTGCTCCTGTGCTCTCCCAGGAGAGGAGGACATGGCCAGTATCTGCTCTGCTGAGATCCTTGGGGTCTGTGTAAGGTAGGCTTTAGTTATGGTTGAGTCATTGGGAATCTGGAATTTATTTGTCAAGGGAAAGCTAAGGGGGCAAGTGCAAAGACGCGGTGGAGGTGGAAGGGAAGCAGGTTCAGCTTGCGTGCAGAATGTCACCAGAGTGATTTAGAAATCACTTCTCTGCTACAGCTGCCAAGTGTTGGAGGTGTTCAGGTAGGTCCTGGGCACTGGTTCCACCTGGCAGTCAAGCTTTCAAAGGGCTGGCTGAAGCTCTATAATTTGGTGAGGTGCGATGGGTGTCGACTGAAAGGATCCACTTCCCCCGTGTCCTGCTCGCTCCTGGTTTTTCTTTTGGCTAACGTTCTTCCAAAGACGCTGAAAGGGTCCAGCCTTCTCACCAGCCTCTGAGAAGAGGCCCCATAAGTAATATTAACTTCTGCAATTTCCTCGTTACTCTTAAGCAAGTTATTAATTAACTGAATGTAACCACTGGCTGTTGATAAATCCCCTTAACTAATTCAAATTCCATCTCGAGCTCGGAGTGCTTTCACTCAAGCTGCTGCCGAAGTTAAAGCTTTGTGAGGAATTGGTTCTGATCTGTTTTTGAGTGCCGGAGTTGGGGAAAATGGAGAGAAGATATTTGTTTGCTTGATTCCACATGACAACTCCAGGGCAACTGAATAGACTGTACGGTTGGTTTGACAAGGCTGTGCACCGAGCCAGCGGCCTCGCATACCAGAGACAGGGGGATGGAAGGGGGACTGACAACTCTATTGGATTTTATCAGAATTTCTCTAAAGAGCGACAATTTGCCTTCAATTATTAATGTTTTTCAGAGGCTTCTCTTCTGAGAGGTATGAGTAACTAACTTAAATATGCAGTCGTGTAACACTGTCAATAATGAATACGCTACCGTGCGGAAAGGAGTTGAGTAGATCCAAATATTAAATAATGGAAGAGGTTTTGGAGAGCGTAGGCGAACGCGGCGTGATTGCTGCTGGCTTCTCCGTGATCGTGGGACCCGGGGGTTGTCGTACACGGGAAGGTGTTCCAGTCGTGTCCGTGGCAAATGTTGGGAGTGAACTCGGAGTGGGGTGGGGAGAAGGGGCAGCGCTGGCAGTCTGGGGTGTGACGGCACACGCGGGAACCCGGCCGAGCTCCGGGCTCCTCCCGGGGCTCAGATGCCTTTCGCTGTCCTCGCTGTGACCAGGAGGCACTTGGTTTGTTTAACATAAGCTCCCCTCCCATGAAGGGAGCATTGAAAATTCAGGCTAGGGAAGCTGCCCTATTAAAATGTGCGTGGGGTGGATTTGCAGGTACCTGGGAGGAACCTTTGGACATTCAAGGATTCCAGGAGACTTTAGGGACAGTGACTTTGCCTTTATTTGTTGCTGTAGTCCGATTTTCACTTCCAGCATGGCACTCTTAGAGACCCCGTCCTGTAGTCCCTCACTCTGTACCATGTAGTCTTCCACCCCCTTCAGACAGAAATAGATATTTATACATTTAGTAGAATTTTATAACAAGTTCTCTTTCTGTAGCATCGCCGCAGCCTTGAAAACTTGTCAGGGCTCTGCGAGCTGGTTAAGGAACACTTGAAAATGACCAGCTTTGACAGCATCACCATGACAATGAGTGTGCTGGTATTTGTTATAGGAAGCCATTTATTCCATATTAGCAGGGGGCTGTTTATTTTAGCACAATATTTCAGTGTTGTCAAGATACGAAACGGAATTCTTACAAATCTGTCTTAGTGATGTTAAAAAAAAATATGTATGTTTAAAGTGTTAAAATGCTTGCATCTTAAAAGTCTTGTGGAGTGTTATATACAGCACTGGTGTGCTCTGAGACAGCAGGCAGATATAAACCATGGTGATTTCTGATACGCTGGAAATTGTAGAACACTGTCTCGACAGCACATAAGTTATCAAGGAGATATATGTTTAAAAAAAAAAATAATTGGTCCAGTTATGAACTGTTTGCACGAGTAGCTCTTCACAAGTTTATAAGCACATTCTTACCACTCTGCAGCAGTTGGGTTCTGCGTGGGTTGTGCAGCCAAAATCCTGTGAAATCTGGTTCACTTAAAGGACCATCTGACCTGTAAAACCTACTGATTAAACCAGTTTGTCACCAGGGAGAATATTTACTCGCTGGTTTACACATCTAGGAAGAACTTACCTCAAAATGAGGACTTGTACAGCTCTGCAGTTCCAGAAGACATGGGCTGTGTGATTCCTCTGATTATTTTGCAGTTGTCTCCATTAAGAAAGCTGCTTCCTGGTGTGTAAGGACTGGATGTTGAGAGCAGGTCAGTTCACAGCTCCCAGCACCGCAGCAAGGTGTTTCATTAGCCAAAACAAGGGTTTTAGCCATAGCATAATTAGTAGACTTCATAATTTATTGTTTCATCATCTGGTTCAGCATCCATGGGATTCCGAGGCGACATGAAGTGTGGAAACCTGTCATGACAGGAAAGAAAAAAAAAAACAAAACAGAGAGGCTTGTAGGGAACAATGGTTGTCTTGTGGGAAGAGTTTAAATATGCAGCTGATCCCATGGGAACTGCTGTAGTCTAATCACCCGGTGTGAAAATGATGCTCTTTCAATATGATCTTTAATCCTTTTCTTTCGCTGAAAAATGTGAGAACTTTATTTCAAAGTTTGGAAAGAGTGCTCTGGTTTAGTGAGTAAATGCTTTTCAAACATAAAAAATGACTTCAAGTTAATTGTGTAACACGGAGGAGAAGAGTTCCCTGAAGTATCTTGCAATATTCTGCCCATAAATTGCATATGTGAAGGTCCTTGGGAAAGTTTCAGGATGAAAATAACCAGGAAACGTATCCAGGCTTCCCCGGCCCTGGATGGACACATGTGGGGAAGGAAGTATCCAGCAGTCTTGGAGATATTACAAACTTCTGTAACTGTTTGAGACGTGCTTTTTCTAATTCCACGAAACAGAGTTTGGTTGGGGTTTCCCCCCCCCGGCCGTGAGATGAGAGAGAAGGATTTCTAGGGAAGGGAATCCTATATATGCACAGAATAAGCGCTTACTTGGCAGATGATTCTAATCTCCCTCCTATTCGTGGCAAAATAAAATAAAACTAAAATATGCAGTTGTTGAAAACATTTGTCCCCACCCCTAGAGAGAATGGAAATCTCAAGCACGCTCTGTTCGGTCTGTGCACGTGTGAGTAACATCCCAAACTCCCGCAGGGGTTAGCGGAGCTGCCCTCCTCTTGGGGTTTTTATGGGACCATGTCCTAAATATTGAAGCCCGTTTAGAGCAACAGGCAGGAGTGCTCCCGGGGGTCTCACGCAGCATAGATTTTATTGTCTGCATGCTGAGTGCTGAAAAGGCCAAGAGTTACACTGTTTTCCTTTTGCTTTCCTAGAGCGTCTTTCATCCAGGACATCCAAAGCACTTCATACAACCCAGTGTGTTAAGCATGGCAACGTGTCTGCGAGGTAAGGAGATTGATTATTTTTCTTTTCCTTTTCCTCGCTAGAATAGTTGGAGCCTTGGGCTGGGATGTGGCCCAGATCACCATGGTAAAGCAAGACCTCTGGCCTCCCAGTCCTTTAGCACAAGTCTCTCCATTTAAGGGGAATTCTCAGATCACCTTCAGATTGCCTCTCCTGTGTAATTTATTTGACACTTAAATCCAAGTTACTTTTTTTGCACCGGGTGCTCACTTTATACCTTTTAGATTTTTCTTTAACATTCCAGAAAATGATCGCTACCTTTTGTTTATCAGAGAGCTTTGGACCGAGCCTGTGGTAGCTTGGTCCTTCAGAATGAGAAACACCAGCTGGAAGTGCTCCAGCCTTTGAGGAGAATCATGCCTGGTGCCCGTGGCAAACTGAGTGTTACAAGGGAGGATGGGGCTTGGGAGGTGCTGCATGAATCTTGGACTCACTTGGGAGCCCTTGCTGGGCACTGAGCTTGGAGTAAGGTCTGTGGTGGGTGAGGCTTCAGCAAGGGGATGGTTTGTACTCCAGCCTGTTGGCTCTTGATGTATTCAACTGGCTTTGGGAGCCTGCAGGGACCATGGCTGATGCTGGTGGGTTATGGATTTTGCTGCAGGGGTGAGCTGGCTGAGGGCTGAGTACGGTGCGTGCTTAACCACCTGCACTGCAGTGTTGTGTTATGTTCAGGTGCAAGATTAGCCCAAGGTTTTAATTGCCCCTTGCTTTTCAGCAAGAGCAAACTAGAAGATGCTACAAGGATCACTAAATGTCATCTCTGAGTGGCCTGTGTTTCCTAAAATTCTGTAAATAATGGTGATGGTCTTCTCAGTTTACATTGCTTAGCGTGGGACTAGATGAACAATAATATTGCACCGTTCTTTGAAGGTTGCAAGTTTGGTTTTTGGTGAGATGGCACCACCTGGGAAAGCCAAGCAACCATACTGGCATCTCGAGTCTTTTGAAAGTTAAGGAAATGATTCTAATTTCTCTTAGAATTTCCTTCCCTGTGAATTTAAAAAATTTCACCCACTCCCCTTTCGCTTTGATTTAAAAGATATTTTATTTTGTCCTTCTAATGTCATTCTGCAGAATCTGAGTTCCTGATAAAACTGTAAGACTCAGTCTTTTAGCTCAAAGTTCAATGGGCTTTTGGATGCCCTTAGGTCCAGCTGCCCTTTTACATGGAATTTTTATTGTTAATCTTCTATTATTGGGGGAATTATTTTGCAAACAGACCGATTCAATTGCTTCAAGCTCTGAAACCTGTCAGGCTAGCTTTTATTCTGATTGCTTCTGATAAGGAGCTTTGGTAAGAATGCTGTGCCTCCAGCAAGTGGAGAGACTCACCTTGGAGGGGAACAGCTTCAAGGTCCCAGGGAACGTCTGGTTCTTTCAGCTTGTCATGAAAAGGGAAACTAGGTGTTGAAAAATCAGAATCAAAACTTTGAATTAGATGTGGGACTGCACTGTGAACTGGTGGAAATGGCCTGGATTATAAGATGAGTCTTTTTTTTTTTTTTCTTCCTCTTCTTCTTCTCTTCTTCCCTGGCATAATGATGAGTTGAAGCTCATTACAAGAGCTGGAGTCGGAGCTTTGTTTCCCACGTTTTGCCCATGGGAGGTGTGGATCCCTTCTGCACACCCCCACGGACACGGTGCCGAGGGGGAGCCACATGGGATATAGAGACCTTGGCAAGACCCTCGGCCTCTTTGCTGCTGCTTGTGTACATGGGACAGAAATATAAGTCTGATTTGTCTCGGGCACTGCTCTGACAGATGCAGTAACCTCTGTCCTATAGGAATGAGAAGATACTGATAGGTGCTGTAGAGTTGAGGTAATGAAGCAGGAGGAGAAAGTTGTTTGGTGTGAGGGTGTGGGAGCCTGTGCCAGGCTGCCCAGAGAGGCTGTGGAGTCTCCTTGTCTGGAGAGATTCCTCTGACCTGCCACCAGCCTGGCAGCACATGTGGCTCAAGCCAAGGAGCTGGAGTGAAGTTTTGGCTCTGAATGGAAGAGCGCAGACGAACGGCAGCCACGGACTTGGCGTCTGCACAGAGCAAGGAGGAAGCCAGAGGAGGGTACAGACCATGGGACAGAGGCCATGGCGAGCTGAGGGCTTCCACAAGGAGACGCAGCCATGACTCCGCCATGGCCGGTAGGGAAGCGCCGCTGCCCTGCGCGGGTGAGCTGTGGTTCGTGCTTCATTTCACTTGCCAAGTTTTAATTTCCCCCTCTTTCATCCACTCTCCAACTAAACTCTCGGAAAACGCCCCTCCCGGTGCCACCGCGGAGCCCGAGCAGGCGCCCGGCCATGGCCCTGGGCTGCTGTCACCGGGAGGGCAGCCGAGCGGGGCCGGGCGCTGCAGGGGGCTCGGCAACGCTCCCGAGGCTCACGGCACCACGCAGCTCACTCCAGAGCCTGCCCCACGTTACCTCCCGCCAGCTGCTGGGGAGGAGCAACCTGGCAGAAAGACAAACTTCCACCCCTCGCAAACAGGCAGCGGTGACTCATTCCCCAGCCTGGGGAACTCCTGAAGGCACCTCAGAGCCCCCGAAGGAAGATGGAGATGGGGTAGGAACAGTAGGGAAATGAGGTGGAACAACCCTGCTGCAAGCACCCACTGGCCTGAGAAGCTCCCACCCGCTGCCTGCAGGCGAGGGACAGGCGGCTGCCCGACCGGAGCAGGGTGAGCAGTGGGGCTCCCACACCCATCGAACCGGCTCACCCAGTGACGGGTGCAGGCAGGACCCAGTGCAGGAGAGCCTGAACCAGCGGGTGAGCACGAGCTGTCCTTGGCGGCTGCAGGGTCCTGGAGACCTCAGGTGTCTGTTCAAACCCACATGCCACCAGCTGCTGAGGGACACACGGTCCTGGTGTCCGCAGCACCTGGCTGCGACTCCTGCCACACTGGAGGACCAAGGAGATGCTGAACGGTGCTAAGGGCCAAGGACCTGACGAGCACATCTGGGCTGCTGGAAAACTCTGAGCAGAGCTGCCCTGTTGTTACAGGTCCCTTTGTCCCTGCCTTGGGGGAGTAGCGTCCTCTGAGGCACCAGACACCGCTGCGGAACGAAAGCCCCAGAACTCTCAAAGACCGAAATGAAACCAGGGCCTTCGGCTGGTTCAAGAGCTGTTTCACGAAGGGGACCATTCACGGTGCAGAACCATCAGTGCATCATTCACCTCCCGCAGCAGAGCTGTCCCAGAGCCCTGCCCTTTGGGAACCGCCACGGTCACAAAGGTTTGGGAACTAGCCACCACCTCACAGCAGGAGAAAGTCCTCCAAACAGATGGGTGACAGAATCACCAGGGTCCTCAGGGGCCTGTCCTCTCCCAGCAACTGCACTGGACTGGCCAGATAGACCCGATGAGCAGTGGCCATTTCCCAAAAGGTTTGGCTCGACTAGTAGCACCAGACTATGTCCAGAAAAGATGTCCCCAGGCCTAGGATGAGAGTCAGGGCCGGCTCCCAGCTCCTGCCTGCTGTAGGCAACCCTTTGTGGGGACCACTTGTTCCCACTTCCAGAAGACAAGTACCTTCCTCACCAACAGCTCCAGAAGACAGAGCTGCCCGTACAGGCCAGCAGACCAGGCACCGAGCAGAAGGTCTTTCTCATCCCAGGCAGCACCGCCGTCACTTGGGCACAGAGCTATGAAGGGATCAGACCTCAGCCGGCAGCCGGCCAGGGCCGGGGAAGGGGACACCGCCACTCACGGCCCTCCCCTGCCACGCCACCCAGGCTGACGGGGCAGAGCAGAGCTGGCACCTCGCAGGGCAGGGCCAGCGGCCACAGGTGGCACCTCTCGACACCCAAACCCGGGCCCCGCGGGCACAGAGCAGTGGCCAGGCTCCCGAACACTCAGGATGTAAACGCCCGTCCCGCTGCTCCCACAGGCGATAGCGAGGAGATCCTTCTGGCCCAGTGTTCACTGTGCCCGCGCACGCCAGTGCGAAGCGTGGTGCAAACAAGAGCTCCCAACTGTACTGTCTGGCTACTTTCCATCTCATCTCCATGTCAATCTTGCCTTCCCAGCCGTTCCTTGAGATCATTTTCCCTGTGCCAGTTCCTGCTCTTTTACAGGCGAAGGCAAGCGAGAAACCTTGGTGAGAGCCCCAGACCCTCGGGTAGAAAGAGGCAGAACACGGCACTACTCTGCAAAGACCCCGGCACCATCTGCTCACCTCCAGCTCGTGCTGGAGACCACCCCTCTGGTGTGCCAGCACCCACTGCTGCTGAGGACTGATCCTGGGCTCTCCCGCAACCCTGCTGCGGCACCTGCCCAGCCACTGCTCGCTGTCAGGTCCCTGTCCTCTGGCACGGGTGGCAAGTCCACGTGCAGCAGAGCGCGTGGGCTGCTCTGCCCAGGTCTGTGTTCGAAACATCAGCCATCGGCGAGCTCATGCTTCTCTCAGCTGGTTGGATTTTCTCTGAGGACTGCGGGAAGTAGCTCCAGAACCTCATTCCTGTGCCCAGGCGAGAACAGGGAAATACTTCACAGCGTTTTACCATCACTCACCAGCTCCACTACTTCATGCTCTATTTTTAGGAGCCATGCCTTTTGTAATGGGAGGGAGATGTGCAAACACCGTAGCAAAGATCACTGCAGCAGGTCCCTGGGAACCAAAAGGGTTTGTGGCTGAGCCACAGAAGACCCAGGGAACAGAAATGCACCGTGATCTTCACTGTGGTACCCAGGTTTGCTGGGCACAGGAGGGACACGGCATCAGAAGGGCACCGAGCAGGGACGGGGCAGAGAGGACTGAGGGAGGGAGCTCCAGGACACGGCCCATCGTCACTGCTGGCACTGCTACAGCCCGGGCAAGCAAAGAACACGTCTCGGTCGGAAAGGCCTCGCAGTTGGCTGCTTTTTCCTGTGAGCTGTGTGCTGGTTACTTCCCTTGAACAGCTCTGGTTCCCACCAGGACCCCTCAGGTCCTTCTGGGAAAGCCCTGGGAGCACCACACGGCACTGAGCACAGCCCTGCCTCAGAGCCAGGGAGCAGTCACCTCTACACAGACATTGCCTGCGAACCGGGCTGGAAGGGGCTTGCGGGGAAGGAAGAGGCTTCTGACCAAAGACCTCTCACAAAGCTCATGACACGCAGGTAGAAACTTCTTCTCTTCTGATGCCCAAACTTTGCCTCCCCATGGCCAGTCTTAAACCCACCCCTTTTGTTCTAGTATCTTAGAAAGTTCTTTCCCTCCACAGGCATGTACTTTAGAGGTCAGGTTTGATCCATTCCAGCCTTCACTCTCCTCAGCTAAACAAGCCACGTGCTTCACCTCCTGCTGCATCAGGGTCTCTCCTCCCTCCCAGTGCTTCTTGCTGCTCCCAGACCAGTTTCAGAGCACACACACAGGAGTGACTGGAATGGGACCAAGGAGTCTGGTACCCCCACACCCCTCACATGGGGAACACAGTTGTAGCTCCTCCACAAACGCTGCCTGGCACAGCACGTGCCCTTCATACATATTTGGTAGGACCCTTTGCTCACACTTTGGAGACTGAAGAAAAGATCTCGCCTTCCTCAGCCAGCTCAGAGCTTTCTGGGTGCTGGAAGTTGCAGCAAAGCCCTAACGTGATTCACTGCCTGCTCAAAGGACCTCACCACGGCCACCTGCTTCAGTTTCTGACCTGACCCTCCTGTGCCAGTTGTGCACCTCCAGAGCCACCAAACAGCTCCAGCTTCAGCATCCTCCCGGCGTGGACACCTTGGCAGCCCCTGCCAAGCTAAGACTGTGCCAGGTGCACAGCACAGAACCCCTGGCAGAGGGGAGGAGAACTTCCTCCTGTGCTGCTCCTCAATTTGCCCCTCCACAGATACATCCCCTGAGAAGCCCACCAGCCTCCCGTGGCCAGGGGGAGTGGGACCACGGGCAGCCGTGTCCACCCAGACCAAGGTCCCTCTCACAGACCCTCTGCTCCCCCCGCAGACTGCTCGCTGCTCTGCTGCCAGGCTCTGGAGAACCAGGTCATGACTCTGAAGCCCGTGAGACAGACCCCACAATTCAGACACGAAACCTGACCTCAGGGCAAGCACCGAGCTGTTCTGGGCTATGGGCTGCAGCATCAGGGTGCCAACCTCTCTGCTCTCCCCAAAAGCTGCTCTAGGGCTGCGGCGCGAGTGTAAGGCGGGCCGAACACGCCGTGTGCTGAACGGACTGAGGGGGTTTGAGGAGCATGGCAGGTCCTGGCTTTCCTCACCCCCATGGCCCACCTGGTTGATGTGAACAGAAGGAATGGAGGCCGCAGAGACAGACGAATGGCTGGGTGAGTTGGGCAGGGACTTGCAGGGGCCAATGGAAAGCTGCTGTTTCTTCCGTAGAGCCACCACCTTCTGAGCCACTGGAAGAAGGGAGAAAGGGATGGGGTCAGAGTCTAGAAAGCAACCTTCTCCATCCCCAGACTTCTGAAGGGCTTCAGCAAGACCCAAACCCTTCCTCTGACTGATGCCAACGTCTGGGGCTCAAACTGCGCCACCCAGTACCAGCGGGTAGATTTCTGCCCCACACCCAACCTCGCGATGTCCGCTGCCTGCCAATGCCACTGGCATAGTCGTGAGGAACAGCCCGTGCCTGTGGCTGTGCCAGCAGGGCAGGCTCCCTGGGCTGGCCGTGCTGAGTCCCCAGAGGCCACCTGCTCTGCTGGCTGTCATGCAGAGCAGTGGCTTCATATGGACAGCAAGGAGCCACCCAGAGGCGTGGGCAGCCAGAGTCACTTCTCGGTCACCCCCTCACAGCAGCCGCAGGAGCCAGTTACCAAACTGAACGGCTTGGGCAACGCCACCTCCATCAGACCGGGCCCTGGTGAACCTCACCATCTCCAGATGTTAGAAAAACTAACGTAAGGAACCTCTCCCAGCTCCTGTGACCTCACTGTCACCTTTCCTTGTCCTCTTGCACCCTGGCCAGGAACCCCACCCTCACCGGAGGAGAAACCTTTCAGAAGAACCTGTCTGAAGGTACTGGGAACATCACATATCCCACTCAGCCTGCCTCACACCAAGCACCCTCGTGGTGAAGCAGCTGGCATGTTCCCTCTCCAGAGAGATGTGGCACCACACACGTCATGTGGGTGAACCCACCTGTCCGATGCCAACAGCACCTGCAGACCCTGTCAGCTCACACCGCAGCGCCGTGTCCATACAGGAATGGACAAAGGCCTGTTGGGCCACCGCTGCTGCCTGCTCAGCTGAGCAAGCTGGACACCAGTCCAGACTCCCCAGCTTAATATTAGTCCCACCAAGAGCAGGAACCCCTCCTGCACCCACCAAACAGACCACAGTGACCTGCTGTTTTTCCTGCTCTCCTCCCCTCCATCCTCTCCTCTGGCCAGCTCCATCCACTGCTCACCGTGTGAGCCACCTCTCCCTCAAACACCGGCCGGGCACGATGGGAGCTCGGGCAGCCTGGGGGCCAGGGAAGAGTCAGAGAAACTCCTCATCCATTACTGTCCTGGGCCAAGAGTCTGGCAGAGGCTCTGCCCTGTCACTCACCCTGTGCCATCAGTGGCAACAATGGGATTGATCACAAGGCCAGCGAGACCTCACTGGTGGGGATAAGATCTCACCAACCCTTAACCGAGGCATCTCGAGGCAGCCTTCACATTTCTGCTTGCCAGGCAGAGGTTCCTCCACCTCTTGAACATCAGCCAGACCTTCTCAAGGATAATTTCTGTCATCCCTTCAGCCAGTCTCTGGGATCATTTGCTTGCCATTTCTCTGGTAGCTACACGCAGGTCCGTGACATACCACCACCGAGCCCTGTCCTGGCTGCAGAACCTCCTTCCAGATACGCTGCTTGGGATTTGTTTGCAAATGTCACAGGCGGTGCTGCCGTGGGAATGAGCTCCTGAGCAGCACATGGTATTTTAAAGCACATCCCAGCACCCTGTCCTGGATATTCCAGAGAAATTCCTCCACAGACACCACCAGGTCAGCTCTGGGATGAGAACCCAGACAGAGAGGAGGTGTGTGTGAAGGTCCCCGGGGATGCACCAAGGACTCTACAGAAAACACCTCAGGCTGGGGAGGCACCTTAGGGAGTCACAGGGCCTTGCACACCCTTTTCTGCTCAACCTCTCGGCCTCTGTTGAGATGTTTCTGCCAAACCCTTCCTTAGAGGCACCACTCCCTGTCCTGGAGCACATGGCAGTGCTGCCGAGCACCCCAAGAGCCAGGAACAGACAGACTCACACCGAGCAGGAGGAGGGACACCCGCTGCCCAGCTGTCCCCCTCGAGATGCAGAAATCCAACACCCCCAGGCTTTGTAGCCAAGGTCCAAGCCCTGGGGCTGGGGGGGATGACGAGGAGCAGCAACACCGGTGGCAAATCAGCAGCAGGCTCTGGTGGGCCACAAGAGACGCTGCCCTGCGGGCCTGGCTGGCCTCTGCGTGCCCCGGGCCAGCTGGAGGAGAGGAGCACTCGCCCTGGACTGGCTCCAGAGCCACCAGCCAGCACGGCTGCCGGCCCTCCTGGGCCATTTCAGGATCGGGACGGGGTCACTCTTTCTCTCCAAGTAAAACATCGCAAGAGTCGCTGCCACGGGGCTCTGCACGCTCTGCTCTCTGGCCTTGGCCTGGGATAGAAATATTCCTAAAACAAAGTCCAAGAGCTGAGGCATCCCCACCCTGATGGCCACATGCTACTGCCCTGGCATCCTCTAAACTTGAGGAGGGCTCTGTGAAGGCAGTTGTGAGAAGAAAACCCTTTAATGGTCCTTCTCCAGAGCCAGGAAGTCAACAGGCATGTTCAGGACCACCCCTGAGGGCAGGCTCGCCCTTGGTGACATTCTGAGACTGCAGCTGGTGTTCAGCTACACAAAACAGCTGCGGACAGGCTGGAGAGGGTCAACAGAACGGCCCCAGAGATGATCCAAGGACTGGGACACTGCCATGTAAGAAAGGTTGAGAGATCTGATGTTGTTCAGCCTGGAGAAAAGGTGGTTCAGGGGAGGCCTTCTCACCATGTTCCAGGGTTTAAAGGGTGGCTACAAGAAGATGGAGACTCCCTTTTGACAGGGAGTCAGGAGAAGAGAGGGATGATGGGCACAAGTTACTCCTGGGGAGATTCTGCAGGAGGGAAATTTTTCACAGTGAGAACAACTGGCCATTGGAATGAGAACCTGGTAAAGGTGGGAGAAGTGCAGTTCCCACACTTTTGCCAGGCCACACATGAGAAACCAGCAAGGAGAAAGTCACCCCTTTCCTGCATGCTGTGCATCCTTTTCAGCGTGACCTTCGGCAGCCTGACTGCCAGACAAAGCCTTCACCGCTCCAGGAGATGTGACACGACAGCGGTACGCTCCGTAACATGTGTGATCCCTGCACAACACAATCATGAGCTCTGCTTCACACCAAACAGGCAGGATCTCCTTCTCAGAGCTTCTTCCACGCTCAGCAGCACCACACACAGTCTGTGGGACATTTGCAGAGACAGCATCTTGGGAAGGAAGAGCTGAAGACCAAGAGGTGGGATGGTCGCCACCTCAAGCCATGGTGACAGAGCAGCAGGACATTAATGTGCTGTGCAGGAGGGTCAGCGGCTGCGTGTTGTTAGACAGGACAGGGGCCTGGGAGGGCTTTCTGGGAGCAGAGGTGCAGGATACACTCTGCACAGCATGGACAAACAAATCTTGGCAGGGAAAGCAGGGACCACAGCTCAGGGAACTCCTCCTGTTTCCACTGTGGGACACTGCCACCTTCCCCTGCCTGTGTGGGGCAGGTCTACCACAGCCTTGTGTTGGAGGAACCACGCGGAGATGAGGCCTGGCTGCCAACGGGGGCTGCCACAGCAGGCAAGCTCCCCACACAGCCCGTGACTGCCAGCACTCCACCAGATCCCAAAGGGGACACAGGAGGACCTGCCAATGCTCACTGGGAAAAGACACTTACCCACCTTAAGAACACCTCAACCTGGTAAGCTTCACCTAAAGCTGGGTCCTGAAGGTCCCTGAGTGGTTATCAGATGCCAGTGACATCTGAGGCTGACCTGTCAAACCTTCTTTTGGCCGACCTCTCAGTCATCTTCTTGATTTACTCAACAGACAAGCTCCTTCAGTGTCTCATTATCAGGTATTAATTTTTGCAGCTTTTGGGTTTATTTTCTCAGTGTCCTTCCAAAGTGCTGACACCCAAGTTTGACAACGTTCTGACAACACTCCTCCTCCTGCTGCCCTGTCCAAAGGCAGGACTCCATGCGGAGCTCCAGGCAGTGCTCCCCAGCTTGCCCGCCCTGGGCCAGACCCAGCCCTCCTGGCAGAGCCACACTCCCTGCCCGCACAGCACCAGCCTTCGCCCACGCTGACGTCGGCCTGGGTTCGATAGTCTCCAACTAACGCGCTCCTTGGGGTCTTCTGGATCTCCATAGCCTCGCTGCTCCTGCCATGGACAAACCCACTCTCTTGCCTCCCTCCTGAGCAGGCCGTGGAGAGAGGCAGAGAGAAGATGTGGCACCACGGTCTGCAGGCGCTTGCCCCTGATCCCGGTCTCACGGGAGAGCCTTCCTCTCACACATCCCACTGCTTAAAGTTGCGCTGTCTACACTCCCAGGGTCAACAAAGAGAAAAAGTAACCCCAGAGCGCAATCCGTTCTGTCTTGAGACACACAAAGGACGAGAAGTGGCCTAACAAAAAGCAGCATCTGACCATGCAGCACCTTCCCCAGCCCCTTCCCAACGCCACGGGCTGCTCTTCCTCACCCTGCTGTCCTTCAAAGCAAGGGCACAACAGACCCTGTCTGGCAGGAGAAGCTGAAGAGATCTGGTGGCACCCAAAGCCGAACACCTTCCAGCGCCCATCCGCTGCTGCTCTCTCCACACTCGCTCTGTGAACAGACCACTTGGTATGGCAGATCCTCCCCTCCCAGGTCTGATGGGTCCTCAGCTGTTCCTGGTTCTTCTTCCCACCATTCCTCCGTTACTCAGGAGGAGAAGGAGGAGACTTAGAAGCATCCTGCCTGGCAGAGTTGCCCAGTTGGCCCAGGAACACCAAACCAGTGCAGAGGCTGCTGGACGCTGACGTTCCTCTGCCAGGAGCCAGGGGGGATGGCTTGAAAGGTCCTCTTTGGGCTGACCTCAGACCATCCCGGAGGTGGACCAGCAGCAGGGGCAGGGAACATCTCTATGCAAGAGGAGCAGCTCTGTGAGTGTGACCCTCAGCCCCACGGGAGGAAGGTCAGCGGCTCGTGCCGGGGAGGGAGGATGCCCAGCTCCAGCTCGGAGGGCGAAGCCGAGGGCAGGTTCAGTCCCGCGCTTGCCCTCAGCCTGGCTGGCTGTGCTGCCGGGACCAGGCTGGACCTCTGTCTCCAGGCACTGCCATTCCCAAACCTTCCTTCCCGCGCCTGTCCCAGCCGCAGGCACTGGCAGCACAGCTCTCCTGCTCTCCCAAAGCACCTCTGGCAGCACAGCTCTCCTGCTCTCCCAAAGCACCTCTGCCCCACCCCCTCACACGGCTCGGCACAGACCCTTCCTCACGTGCTGGCGACAGATCCCCGGCTGCCCCCAACCAGAGAGGGGATGGGAATAGCCAGAAACACCAGGACAGGGTGTCGGTCCCCTCTCCCACCTACGGCACCCCCGTCACACAGACCCCACTGCAGAAACGCTCTCCCACACAGTTCCTGGGAGGAACGGCTGCCCCAAGTGGCTCTTCAGCTGCTGCTCCCCTGCCTCCAACACCCAAAGCTTCTGCTCTGCACAATCCTCTCCTCCACCAATGGCCACCAGAACCCTCTCTACAGCCCCACAAGTCCTCTGCAGACTGGCGGGCTGCACAGGCCCACCGCAGGGATGCCACCATCCCCTGCAGCCTCTGGAACACTCTGGCTACCCAAAGAACAACCCCGGAGAGAGCAGCAGAAGAAAGGTGCTGCCCAGTCCCTCGTGCACATCATAGATGATGCGTCGCACACAGGGATACTTCCACACAGACAGAGATCCTTCCACACACATAGGGATCCCCCGACACAGGCAGCACGCCCCGACCCTTGGCCAGCTCTGTGTGAGGCTGCAGCACTGCAGAGAAGCCCGTGCCAAACCCATCACCCCGTGCCCACTGCAAGCCGCTGGCCCGGGCAGCCCAGCCACTCCGGTGCCACTGCCCTGCCGAGACACCCTCCTCCAGCTGCAGTTACCATCCTGGAAGACCCTCTCCACGTTCAGGCCGTAGGTGGCACAGGTCTCGTAGTACGTGCAGCGCTTCAAATCATTGGAGAGCTTCCGAGCCCGCGAATCGTCGATGACCCGGGGGTTGGTGGCGCTGATGGCATCTGGAGGCCAAAGGGAAAGGAGGTTAGAGAGCAAGTGCCCATGGCCCACCTATCCAGGGGTCCTAGGACACACTCCCAGCCTCCCCGGCTCCTCACACCAAGACACCCACCCTCACACTCCCCGGCTCCTGTCAATGTCCTGGACAACAAAGTCTCGTGTTTGTAGAAAAAGGGATTTGTTAAATGAACTTTTTCAAAGGGAACTGGTTCTTAAATGGATTTTATTCAACTCTAACCATGCACCACCAGGGTGCCTAGAGACAGGGGCAGAAACCAGAAAGGCAAGGCAGCCCCAGCAGCAGGGTCAAAGGGACGAGCCAGTCCCAGCCGTTCCAGGTCTCACAGCCGTACCCCACATGTTAGAGAGCTGGAAGGGAGAAACTAACCTCAGTGAATTGGGAAAGATGGCTCTGCTGGGGCATGATCAGAGCTGGGGCCTTGGTGGACAATGCTAAAATGAGGCTTCATTTGTACCCCAGACAGCTGCTCGGTGCTTGTGTGCTTTGGGAAAACGGCCTTGCCAGGAGGAACCTAATTCCCCGGGGATGCGCCAGGGACGGGCGACAGGGACAGGTCGGGCGAACGCTCTCTGGAGGACTCTCAGGAGCCCTGGGACTCGTGCTGTGATCTGCTTCCTGAACTCACTGATGGGTTGCTCACTGTGACCCCACCGAGGCTGTGACCTCACTGGGCTCTACAGCTGGGACAACAATGATCACCTCTCCAGGCAATCTGGTCCAGGCTCTCACCACCTTCCATGTCAACAATTTCTTTATATCTAATCTAAATCTCCCTCTTTTAGTTTAAACCATCACCCCAACAGGCCCTACTGAAAACTCTCTCCCCATCTTTCTGCCATGCCCCTTCAAGTCCTGCAAGGCCCCCAGAAGGTCTCCCCTTGGGGAGCCTTCTCCTCTGCAGGCTGAACCTCCCCAGCTCTCCCAGCCTGGCCTCCCAGCAGAGGGGTTCCAGCCCTCCC
>WTSP01012635.1:0-17543 GCA_025331215.1 Actenoides lindsayi | reverse complement strand
GACACTATGAAGTGTCATCTAGAGAGGACACTGGTGCTGGCTGTAATTTGAACGGATCTGTGCTCTATGGCTACCTGCCGCTCTTTGTTTTTCTCTTTCCGTTTGTTCTTGGGGCTTCGGGACCTGCGGGATGAGACGAAAGCTGCCGAGATGGGAGCAGGGGCAGAACCTGGAAGGGGCTTTCTGGGCCCCCCCAGAGCCACTGAGGCTGCGGGAGGAGCGATGGGAGGACCTGCCTGGAACTGGGCTCCACCGACCTCCAAACCACGGTGGGGATCCCAGCTGGCTTGGGGGACCGTGGGGCCACGTCCTGGTCAGTGAGGCCAGGCGGGACGGGCGGGCAGTGGGAAGGGGGGACCAACTCTGCCCAGCGTCCACAGGGCTCAGGCCATCTGTCACCCCGCCACTGGCCTTGCCCTGCGTCAGCCCCCTGGGAGCCCCTCTGCCCACCCAGACACCCTTTGCCTGGTTTTAACTTCTTTCACCCTAAAATAGCAGTGCCAGCAGAAGGCATCCGCAGAGTGGTGCAAGAGCCAGGGTTGCCCTGGCCATGGCTGCCCAACATCACCCCTTCTCCCTCTGGGGACAATTGGGGCCATGTGGGACCCTACAGTCACCCAGAGTGGCCCTGTGCCACCTCCAGTGGTGGGGGATGCCCAGTGGTGCCTGACCGTAAGGTGAGGAGGACACTCGCCAGGTGAGGGACAGAAGGACACGCAGCAGGGGTGCCCACCGTGCCCCATAGGGAGGGGATGGGGACAGTGGGAGGGCAGGGGACAGGGGGTCTGGAACGGGGGACGCTGGCAGCCAGCGCTCATGGCAGTGGGGGGCTCCCAGCAGCCATCGCTCTCACCTGTGTCTTCTCTTCTTCCGTGACCCTGACTCAGACCTGAGGGATGAAGAGGAGGCAGAGAGGGAGATGGGCTGAGCTGACCAGTGAGGACCAAAGGCCAAGCAGCCCCAGGGGGTGGGAGCAAGGGCAGGGGGTGCAAGATGGGCTGCTGGATGGGGCAGGTGACAGTGGCTGTGAGGAGGTGATGGCCCCATGAAGAGTTGTCAGTATCCATCCCTATCCATGCCTCCATCCTGCCCCAGCCCAAGAACCTGGGCAGCCACCAACCAGTCCTGCTGTCACCAGTCATCCCCACTGTCAGCAATCAGCCCCACTGTCCCCAGTCACCCCACTGTCCCCAGTCACCCCACTGTCCCCAGCTGACATGGTTTCCATCCTACCTGTCACGTCTGTGTTTCTTTCCAGTCTTCTTTTTCTTTTCCTTGCGGACGGGTGAAGAACTGTCGCAGCTGGGGCAGGGGAGAGTGGGTGCCCTTGAGGGAGGAGCAAGGGACTCCCCAGCCCTACCTCCATGGCCAGGGACTCCCCAGCCCTACCTCCATGGCCAGGGTCCCCTTGGCACCCCACCTCCCCAGGACCTCTCACGGGACGGATGCAAGGACACTGCATGGAAGTTATTTCCTGAGGGGATTTGGGGTGGGAGATAGAAAAGGGTTTTTGGCACAAGGGCTCTGGCTGCCTTTGGTGCCAGAACGCCCAAGTCCTGCTGTGTCCCATTGCCACCTCGTGGGCTCTGCAGCCTCCAGTACATGACTGGGTGGCCAATTCCCAGTTGCATTCCAGAGAGAGACAGTGGGTGGTGGAGGCTGGCCAGTGGCCTTGCAAGCCCAGCGGGGACCCCGCAGCCCCCCAGCCCGGTGGGCACTCACCTGCGCTCCGAGCCAGGTTTCCTCTTTTTGCTGCCATGGGGAAGGCAGAGAAGAAAGGGACATTAGGGACAGTGTCCTGCCCAAGTGGCCAGCGCTAACCGCGGAGAGGACCAGTGCATAGACAGAGCCAGACCCTCAGGGAGCTAAATTCTGCCTGGTGCTGTGCCCTGAAGCAGCCGGCCCCTTCACAGCACGGACCAGGCAAGGTCCCACCAGCACATGCAGCTGGGCAGGCTGGTGGCACCTCCCATCGCACTGTGCGTGCGTTTGTACACACGTGTGCCCGTTGCACCATCGGTGCACGCAGACGTGTTGCACCTCTCAAGGGTGCACGCTGGGGGTTCGCCGGCCCCCGAAGTGGTGAGACTTGCCCCACTGGAGCCTAGGGAAGGGCTGAGCTTTCCTCCTGGGAAAGGGGACAGTGCAGGGACAGCTGGGGACTCACCGGCTCCGGCGGTGACCTGATTTCTTTTTCTTTTTCTTCTTGGGTGGAGGAGAGGTGGAGCTGCTCGAGCGCCTTTTCAGCCTGCGGGAGAGAGCAGGCAGGGTTGGGGGAAGAAGGGATGACCCCCTGGCCTCCGTGTTCCCTGACAGGGACCCCACGCACACCCACTGCCCGACGGTCCCACCGTGGGTCCGGCCGGACCTGTACTCGCGGTGGCCGCTGTCCTGGCGGTAGCACTCGGCCGAGCAGTCGCACTGCAGCAGGCAGCCCTCCTCGTAGTCGCCGTACTCCACCGCGTACTCCTCCCCGTCCGTCCCGTGGTGGTTTTCTATCACGCTGCCAGAGGAGGAAACGCGGGGTTCATTCGGGGTCCCCGTTCCCCGTGTCCCGGCGGAGCGGCTGTGGGGCAGCGTGGGGCAGCCCCAGTGCAGCTGCAGGAGCTGGGGCACATCCTCTCTGCCGCAGCGGCCCCAGAGGACCTTGGTCACGTCACTTGAGGTCCACAGGCAGCAAAGTCCCGTGATGAGGATCTTCTTTGGGACTTCCTGAGGCTCCTGTCCCCGCAGGAATCCCCGCCAGGCAGGCATGGGGCCACCGTGGGGCTCGGGCCACCATCTGCCTGCAGGGTTTGGCCTCGGCGTCATTCGGAGACCCTTTTGGTATTGCCGAGGTGCCGGGGCTGAGCGAGGGGCCGGGGTCAGCTCAGGTAGGTGTTGGAGCTGGGTTAGGGTGACAGGAGCTGGCAGGAGGCTCGTGGGATTCGGGTGATTATTCTCCCACCGGTGGGAGCTGCCCGGGAGGATCTGGGTTTTGGGGCCAAGACCCCAGTGTGCCACCAGCCTGGCACTGAACTTCAGGCAGGCAGTGGGTGATGTCCCCGCCCTGGGCCAGGTGAGATGGGGTGGGGGAACACCAGGGCTGGAGCCATCAGGGTCTCTTCTTCCTCCTGAGTGACTTCGTCAGCATTAATTTTTCCTGCTGCCATGGAAACCGGCGGGAGGTTGCCATTGACTACCGGGGCTGCAGGCAGGGCTTGGCAGAGGCCTGGCAGCTGGACCAGGCAGGCAGGAGGGACCCAGGAGGTCCTGCCCAGCCTCTCCCTGCCACCTCCCACCTCCCTGGTCCTGCCCTGCCATCAGCCCTATGAGCAGCATCAAACCCCACTGGGAGCCTCTCGTCTGTCCTCGAGGGGTGTCGGACATGTCCCCCCGGGAGGGACATGGCCAGCCAGGTGCTCTGGAGGGAACTGAACGGTCGGGGACATGCCTGGAGGGTGCCCAGCACCACACCACCCTGGGTGCTTGCTTCCCAGGGGACATTTGCCCTCAGAAACCCAGTGTGGGTTCCTGCACCCTTCCCACCCGGGAGGCGTGTGGCTGCTGCTGCTGGTGCAGAAGAGCAGCCCCTACAGCACTGGTCCCTTGGCAGCCCGGCTGGCACCTCTGGCTGAGAGAAGGGATGTTCCCAGCAGCAGATCCGGCAGCAGCACGTGCTGGCATCCCTGGCCAGAGGCAGGCTCCGGGCTGTTTAACCCAATTAAAAATGGTTTGGAGCAAGACTACAGGCGAGGCCCCCAGCTCCTGACCGCAGACGATCTCTCAAGCAGGCCTCAGGCTCCCTTCTGCCCCACAGCCACAGCTTTCTGGGCCCTCTCCAAGTGACTCCTGCTTTGGCCATGCCCCAGGGGCAGGAGCAGCCTTTCAACCACCCACCCAACCGCGGGAAGAGGGAGAAAAGAGGAAAAGAGAGAGGCGAGCGGGGATAATTCCCTGTTGGCCTCTCTGCTCGGTGAGCGGGCAGCGCTCCGCGCCAGAGCCTGCTGCCAGCATCTTGCTCATTAGCTGTGCTCAGCGGCTCAAGACGGACTTGTGCTGCCCCAATTATTCCTCCCCGCCCAGCACGCGCTCACGTTTGTTTCCAATCCCACCAGCCTATCCATTGAGCAGCTACTCCTCGGGGACCGGGCTGCATCACCGGGCTGAGCGCGCACAGACGCGGGAGCTGGAGGAGAGCCGAGAGCAAGGCAGGGGCTCAGCTGGTCACGGCTCTGCTCGCTGCCTCGGTTTCCCCTGGGGAGTGCTGCAGATGATGCTGAGCTGTCGCATCTGCTTTGAGACGAGACCAGCTGGTTCAGACTCAGTCCCAGCAGCCAACAACCGAGCTGTAAAAATCCAGAGAGGTGCTAGAGCAGGCCCAGCTCATGAGCTGTTTTGCTGAGTACTCTCCCAGCCACTACCAGGCCTGGGGATCTTTATTTAAAGTTTATTTAACTCCCTTGTTCAGCCTTTTCAATCAGCGCAGAACTTTTGCACCCAGGACACCCTTTAGGAGGGACATCAGCAGCTCAGGTCCTCACTGCTTGAAAAGTCATCTCCTCTGGACTCCTGCCGGCCTCCTCCCAGAGCCTCCAGCTTTGCCCTCCTCCAAGCAATCCCTTGCTCGCAGGGAGCTGTTCCTTCCAGCTCAGCACTATTATTTATAGCCCCTGGGCTAATCTTTAATGATTACCCTTCATTTGGCAAAAGCAAGCCCGCAAAGGTGACAGCTTGGGCTGCCTGGGTAACCTTAACACACCTTTGGCTTCCCGACGTGCTCCATGTGCTCGTTACAGCACCGGCCCTAATAAACCTGCTTGGGAAGATGCCCTTGAGATGACTTGTGCCCCGAGGGGAAAAGGCCACTTGTTAACACCTTGGGCTCGATGCTCCATGGTGACCTGGGCAAGTTGGTTTTTCCCATGTCATGGTTTCCCCAGCCTGGAGGAGGACTCTGAATGTTTCGTGCTGCCCCAGGGCCACGTGCCCCATCCCGGGCTGGGAACAGCCTGCCTGGTGTCCCTCCCTGCCTAGTGGAGCGGTGGGAGGAAGGCTCTCCCCTCACCACGGCTTCCCTGCCTCTGCCTCCACCTCACTCCGATTTCCTGACCCTAATGAAGCATTAATATTCAGTGAACCTGCAGCATCTATTCCTGTCCCAAGTGACCTGGTTTCCAGGCTGATGGATGGTGTGTGCCGAGCCAGCCACGCTGCCGGGGCCATTAAGCACTGCACAGATAAATCGTCATCATCATCGAGCCAGGGTGGACCCTCCTGGGGCTGGGGACAGTCCTATGCGGGGCAGAAGGAGAGAGTGTCACATCCCCAGCAGGAGCTGGGTGGCTTTGGGCACCTAACCTGAGCCCCAAGCACACCTGGGGCAGAAGCAGTCCCCAGGGACCAGGCAGCATGAGGAGCAATTAGGAGGAATAGGCACAGAGCAGGAGCTCCTTGGAGAAGCTTCTTCCACGGGCCTCCTTGGGGTCACACCAGCCTGATGGAGACCCAGGCTCTGGGTCTACCCAGGCGAGAAGAGGCTCAAGCCATCGATCCAGCCTTGGCCCCTTGCAATAGAAATTATTCTTACTACTATTAATGGTTATTATTGCTAACACTGATATTTCTGGGGTTACAGAACGGCAGCCAACCCGCTGACCCACCGCCAGCAGAGCTGTTACCCCAGCTCCACACCCGCAAACAGGACAACTCTGCGTTAGGGAGTGAAGAGCAAGGACTGGAGACCAGTGCCCTCGCCTGGCTGGAGGCAGAAGCTGCAATTTCAGCCCCGGGGAGAGCAGAAGGTGACCCAAAAAGGCAGGAGCAGGCAGTGGTGAGGCACAGCAAATCTGCAGCATGGTCCCTGCCACTGTCTGGTGGGGTGAGCCAAGCACTGAGGCCTTCTGAATTCGATTTCATCATCTGTGAAACAGGCATTGCACTGCTGGCCTCTCTAGAGCACGCTGAGGTCTCCAAAAGACCAGTGCAGGATAACCTCTAACCTCTCCAGTGGTAGGATATGTCTTCAGAGAGGTAAACCCTGCCTCTAACTGACCAACTGACCGACCAATTGACCAACCAACCAACCAACCATCAAATCAACCAAACATCCAACCATTCGTCCAATCAACCAACCAACCATCAAATCAACCAAACATCCAACCATTCATCCAACTGACTGACACCTCCCTCCCTCTATACCCTCTCTGTATCCATCCATCTACCCCCCCCCCCCCCCACCCCCCCCCCCCCCCCCCCCCCCCCGCCCTCTCCCCCCCCCCCCCCCCCCCCCCCCCCCCCCCCCATGCATACCCTCTTCATATCAATCCATCTAGCCGCCCACTCGGAAGCAATCTGGGCTGTGCCTCTCCGGGCTGTGCCTCTCTGGGCTGAGAGTCAGGCAGGACACACAGACAGGTGAACCCAGAGCTGCCTCACTTACATTTGGCGCCCATGCTGGTCCTCCCTGGTGAGCACACCTTCCTTCTCCATCAGCATCTGCCGAAAGGTCCCCACTTTCTGCCGGATCTCCTCTTCGGAGTATCTGGATGGGTAAAGATGCAGTCAGGGCTGCCATGGCCAGAGCGAGGGCTCCCCAGGGGCCTGCTGAGCACCTCCATATCTTTAGGAGTGACATGTGGCCCAAGGGGCTGGTCAGAAGGAGAGGTGGCATGGTGACAGTCATCAGGGCCTGAAGGAGAGCGAGTCCCTCTGCTCAGTCCCCTGTCCCCACCCTCCATGCCCTCCTCTCTCCTGCCTGCTCCTCCAAGCAGCACTTGGAAGAGGAAGGGACATCCAGAAGAGGATGACCATGAGGTTGCCATTCCCTCCCACTGCCATGGGCATTGGGGCACGTTCTTGCCGCACACGCCCCGTGCCAGGGTTTGCGCCTGGTGCCTCCATCCCATCGCGAGCCTCCCTCGCTTGTCCCCGAGCTGTGCCAGGGCCCGGCAGCCGAGCCAGCTCTGCGCTACTGCCGAGTGCTGACTCAGGCCACTGCAGGGTCATTAACGAGAGACGCTAATCACTTTGTCCCTGGCATCTGAGAACCGCCGCAGCAAACCATGGCACTCCAGCCAGCCCCGAGGTGTCCCTGAGGAGGGACGGGTGACAGCCCCGGGCAGGCAGCCTCGCGCTGCATCCCACAGCAGTCCCCTGAAACATCCAGAGGGATACGGCGGAGGGACCCGCGGTGCTCTCAGCATCATCCCTGGGGACAGGGCAAAGGGAGAGGGAAGGGGTTGGGCTCTATGTGTGTCCCTGTCCTCACCCACACCATCTACAGGGGCTGCTCCTGGCCCAACCTTGTGCCCCATCAGCATCACCACTAACGAGCCCAGAAAACGGGGTGTCACAGCCTGGCTGAGCTCTGGCACCTCGCCGAGCCGGCGCTGGGGATGGTGATGCCTCTCACATCTCCGCGGTTGCCCCTGGGTGCCTTTGGTACAGAGAAGCGTGTGGCAGCACCCAGATCCCTGCGGTGCCATGAAAGGGCACAACGAGGACAGAGGAATTAATATTAATGAGCTCATTTGCACTGAAAGGCTCTCATTAATTCCCTGCCGGCCAGGGCCGGGGCAGGAGGAGGGCTGCTGCCCAGGCACCCAGGCAGCCCGGCTGCTTCGCCTGGCCTTGCACCAGGGTAGCACCCCGAGATGCCGCTGCGCACTGGACCCTCGACGGCATTGAGCCCAGCCGGGCAGTACGTGGCCACCCCGTGAGGACAGAGCCGCCGGCCCCGGTGATCCCGTGGCCATCAGCCAGCCAGCAGCAGCGGGAAGATGTCTGCCCGAGAAGATGAACATTTGCTGCAGCGGATCACGAGCGCGACCGATGCTCTCAGAGAGGGGACGTGAGGCCAAACAGGAGGTGACAGATGGGCCACTGTGACTGGGCCGTTAGAAAATCCATGGGGGCCAAGGCCAAGGAGAGGAACCCCCTGCACCCAGCCCCTCTGTGATGGAGGCAGGAGCACCCTGCCAGCCCCTTCCCTCCTGCACCTCCCAGTGCTGCTTAAAACCCCCTTGAAGGGTCTTTGGTTTTGCACTGAACACACAGAATGGGCTTGGGAAAGCAACAAAAGTTGCTGATGCTTCTATTCCGGAGAAGAAACCCAGCCTGCGGGCAGGGGAGTGCGGCACGGACAGCCCGGAGTGAGTGGCGCTGCGAGGGCAGGAGGAGCCACCCGCCTGGTAGGAATCCAGGGAAGAGCTTCAGGTCCTGCAGAAGTCCCTCAGCGGTCACTGTCGTGCACCCCGGGGACCCTGCCCTGGCCAAGGGCTCCCCCGAGACCATGGACAGGATGCGGCCCCTGACCCTGGTAGAAACCTCAGGGGTGCAAAGCACTTCCCGCATAACCCCCCGCCGGGGAGATCCCCTGCGTGGAGGGGAGGAGCAGGCGGAGGATTAACCAGGTTGACCAAGATTATTACTGTAATTATATTATCATTTCATCATCGTTATTAATAGCCTCAATAATAGCGAAGGCAATTATCGCAATAACAACAATGCCGGTTGCAATACTGCTATTACCCATCAGGGTAATGATGCTACCAGTAGTAAGAGCCCGAGTAGGGCACGGGAACCTGACAGGAGGCTCTGGGCTCCCCAAGGCACCAGGTCAGCCTTATTTATTTCCATAATGACAAATTAGGCACAATCATTATTCCAGTCTGTGTGAGACAATTTAATTCTAGGTCACGCTTGCGCTCTTAATGAAAGCCTTGGCGAAGCCTTCCCTCAATCCATTTCCCGTCTCCCCAGCTGATACCAGTTCCCATCTACCCGTGTGCGCCGAAGAATTCGCTCCATCCATCAGGCTTTAGGAGCCGTCAGGGGATGCGGCTGGTGCCGGAGCTATGGGGCAGCCAGCAGCACAGCCGTGGGTCTGGCAAGGATGGGGGTCTCCTCGCTGGGCCCCCAGCCCCTCCTGCCCACCCAGGCAGGGATGTTCTCCGGCCCCTCAGGTTTCCCCTCAGCCCTTTGCTTTCCCACGGGAGAGACAAGGTTGGGGAGCAGCTTGCGGTGCCCAGACAGGGGCATGGCACGATGGGGGGATCCTCTCACCCCAAAACTGGGAGGAGAGAGGGGAGGCAGGACAAACTGGAGCCCCTAAACAGCCTCGCTTGGGACTGACCCCCAGCTCTCCTTCATCTCCCCAACATGAGAAACAGACCATCAGCCAGCCCAGGCGTGCAGGGCATGGGCTGGGTGGCACCGATGTCTTGAGTGACCACAAACAACTTGCTCCTCCTCCCTGCCTCAGTCTTCCTGGCACAGTAAACTGGGAGCCCAGATTTCCAAGTGGAGGGGCCAGCATGAGCCTCGAGCACATGTGGATGCAGGTCTCCTAGGTCTGCATTTCTTGGAGGCATTTACCTTCACAAACCAACCCACCAGTGCGCCCCAGAGCTGTCTGGTTCACCCAGGAGTGGATTCACTTCCAACTGGGGACATCTGCCACACCAAGGTATTTTTTAAGAGGGGAAAAAGGGAGAGGACAAGGTGCAAGCAGGTCAAAAGGATCCCAAGCTAAGGGGCCCATGCCCAGCCCAGCCCCAATTGCCTGCCACTCACCCCTGCTCCTCCATCATCTCCTGCAGCTCCATGCACTTCAGCTCCACCCGCCTCTTGCGCTCATGGTCCAGGATTTCCCGGTGAGCCTTCTTCACCAGGCTGGGCTCCACCAGACGCACCTCTTCCTCGCCCTTGTGCCACGTGCCCGAGGCGCCGGGCTGCGAGAAGCCGTTGGAGGCTTCCTGGGGCGAAGGCACGTCGGCCCCGTTGTTGTAGAGAGCCATACTGGCGCGGGCGGCCTCACCACCAGCAGCGTCTGGGAGGGAGAGAAAGAGTCAGAGGTCAGGCTCTGCCCCGGTTTCCTTCTCACACTACAGCAGTGAGGGGACCCTGCCAGGGCCCAAAGGCAAAATCTGTGTCTGAAGAGGTGTGGGCACAGCAGGTGGATGGGGATGGTGGCTGAGAGTTCTGGGTTTTCTGCCAGGACCCTTCCTGCCCCTTGCCTCCTGCCCCTTGCCACCTGCAAAGCAAGGCTGGAGCGATTCCCATCACCAAGGCATGAGAGCTGGCTCATGGGGAAGAGAGGAGGATCTTCTGCACCAGCCTTGTACCAGGGAAAGCCTGGCAGAGTGTGGGTCTGCAGCTCCCAGAGCTGTATGGTAGCAGCAGGACAGGCTGGCAGAGGTCCCCCAGGCAGGCCTCACTGTCAGCTGATGAGAGTTTGGAGCAGGGAATGACACCCATCCTCACAGCCCTCTGGGGACACCCTCGGATACAGTCCCCATCCAGCAAAGGGATGGACCCAAAGACCTCAGACCTCCCAGCTGCACTGGTCAGTGGGAACACAGCCACGGGACATCCTGACGTCTGGCCCAGCCAGCAAATGCCCGCCGATGCCCTTTGGCAGTGGCCTGGCACCCTCTGGCAGTGGCCTGGCACCCACTGTCAATGCCCAGTGCTGGCTGCAAGCAGAGGTGAGGCTCTCCAGCAGCTGCTGCCCACCTGCCTTCTCCCTGCTCTTTCACCTTCATTCGGCTCCACTTCCTTCTTCCACCACCACATTCAGTGTGTCCTCACTTGGCTCCAAAAATAACCCCCTGGAAGAGGACAGTCGTTCCCAAGCGGCACCGCCACACTGACACCCCCTGAGCCTGGGAGAGGAGATGCTCCCAAATCTCCTGGATAAACCAGACAGACCCTGGCCCAGTGACCTCAGGCCATCAGCATGCCCATTCCGCCATCTCCCCCTCCTGTGATGCCCCAGCTCCCCTGGCCAAAGCACCGGCACCATCCCCAGCACAGGATGCTCTCGCTGGAGCTCCGCTGCCTGAGCTCCCAGCAGCAGCCAAGATGCAGAGGCACCACCTGAGCTTCACCGGGAGCTCCGCAAACGCTTCTCCTGCAAAGTCCCACACAAAGAGAAAGGATCGGGGCGGAGGCAGAGCACCCTCCTTGGCTCTGCAAGCTGCCTTTGGGCTCCAAGACATGGTTTTTGCCCGCAGACGCTTCCCTGGGGTGTTCCCACCCCTGCCAGAGAGGCTTTCCAAGGATGGATGTTGCCTGCACGCTGCCTCCTACATGGGAAGCAGCCAACCCTCGCCCATGGGTGTCTGACACACTGCCCAAGGAAGATGGGGCTGAACACTCGTCCAGGGCAGGATGGATCCCTCAGCCAAGTGTGGGTGTGAAGGCAGGACAGACGGACCATGGCCTGACTCTGTTCCAAGCCCACGGAGGCCTCACTGCCCTGCTGTGCCACTCGGGGGGACACACCAGACAGGTCAGCGCTCTCTGTGACTGTGCCAGGCGGGACAGAGCTGGGGCAGGATGCAGATCACCTGTGACGGGCTTCGAGGATGTGGCTCTTCTGTTTGAGAAGCCTCAGAGCCCTGCCCAGGCTGGTGGGGGTCCTGGTCCAGCAGGAAGGCATCTCCCACCTCGCGGCATCCCCAGGGGACATCCCCGGCTTTCCCGCTGCCACTGCCTGCCCTACGCACTCATTTATCTCCTGACGAGCCTGCCCGGGGAGGACAGCAGCTGACTGCTTAATTACAAGGCTTTTTTTTTTTTTCCCTCCCTTTTTTTTTCCCAATTATTACCCTGCAGGGAAGTGCCAGCAGCCTTTATTTCTGCAGAGGCACAGGAGGTGCTGCCGCTGGAGCAGAAGCTGGCCGGGGCTCTGCACCCCCTGTTAGAGCAACCTGAGGGTCCCTCAGTCCCCCCTTGCCTGCAGCAGGCAGAGCAGCACCCACATTTTGCATCCCATGACAAGAGGCTGCCCTGCTCAGCCCTCCCTGCCCGGGGGGGACCCCTGAGCTCAGCCCTCTCCATGGCCCAGGGCAGGACAAAGACGGCAGAGACGCTGTAGAAGAACCTGGCTTGGGGGCTCCTCTTCCTCTTCCCCCCATCAGATCATGAAGGCAAAAAACAGGAAGGAAATTTGGGACTGGGGGAAGCTCCCCACTGGGAAATCTTCACCCACTGAGGGGCTCAGGGAGGGAGAGGGGGAAGGAAAGGATGTTTTCCACAGCAGCGTCTGCTGGCTTTTCCCCAGTAGGAATTAATTTTATCCTGAGCCCAGCAGCAGGTAAATTCACTGCCGTGAAACCTGGAGACCATGTGGGATCCACAGCCAGGGGGCAGCTGCAGGGGCATGGCAGAGAAACCAGCAGCTGGGTGGGTACCTGCGGGTGTGGGAGGCAGGAAAAACCCACCAGGAAACGCTTCCCATCCCTGTAAGAAGGATGTGGTTGGAGATATCCCCCTTGCACCGGGGACCAGGCGGGTGGGGTGGCCCCAGGGATGGAACCTGTGTCCCGGTGTCCCCTCAGCTGTGTGCAATACCCACGGAGCGAGCTGACAGCAGCCCCCCTGCCTCAGCCACGCGCGGGCAGGAAAACAAAGGAAGAGAACCACCCCCCTGCAACCCCCCTCTGGTTATCGACAGCCAAAGCCCTGGGTGGGAAACAGACAGTCCTACATCTCTGCGGACAATGGGGACAACGTGCTGGGGCAGAAGGAGTCCGTGTCCCCTAGGCTGGGTCTGTGCCCTTCCTGTCCCCAAAGGAGACCCCCGGTGAAGGCCTGGGACATGGGGTGGCCATCACCACCACAACCTCCATCCATCAGCGACCACGCAGGGTCCTCCCAGCTCTGCCAGCTCGCCCCAGCAACAAACCTGACACCCAACCCGTCAGCGAAGGCAGCACGGCCCTGCCCGCACAGCAGCGGCTTCCTGCCTGGCTCGGCACTACCCCCGCTAATAAAGGCGATGGTTAAATATTTCATTATCTGCAGCAATTACCCACAAATCATCAAGCAGTGGCAGCCCACTGCCCGCTGGCCTCGCCAAGGGGGAGAGGAGGTGTCTAGGGGAGGGTGCTGCACCGTGTCCCCACAGACTCCTGAAGGCTGCAGGATGTGGCCAGGGACGGTCGCTGGCATCTGTCCCCACCACTCAAATCCAATCAGTGCCACCCAGGAGGGTTCAAACCCCTCCAGCACTATGGACTGGAGCTGCTGGGAAAACTCCCGAGCAAATCCCTCTTCTCCCATTTGGCCAAACAATTCCCTCACGTGTTCTGGGATCCCAACCCTCCCCGCTGGCTCTCCACGTGCCACTGCAGGGGGGTCAAAACAGCTTTTCAGCTCGCAGGCACTTTCTGCTGCCTGGATTAGAGCTTTTGGAAATGATCAGAGTTGCCCCATCCTCCATCTTCATCCTCCATCCCCATCATCATCCTCATCCTCTATACCTATCCTTCACACGTATCTCCATCTTCCACCTCCAACCTCTGTCCTCATGCCCATCCTCCATCTCCACCCTCCATTCTCATCCCTATTCTCCATCCTCCTCCTCCTCCATCCCTATCCCCTATCCCCACCCCATAGCTCACCCCAAGCCCAGAACCAGGATGGCACACTGGGTCTCTCCCTTCCTTCCCACCCAAGCTGAATCACACCCAAGATGCACAGGACCAGGAGAAGCCAAGACAGAAGGACAGACACACCGCGCTGTGCCCCTGACACTCAGCCACAACAGGTCCCACCAGCTTGGGGTGCAAGGACCAGCCCCACCATCCTGCTGGGCTGTGAGGTTGCTGGTTTCCAGCCAAGCTTTGAACCAAGCTCCCTCCCTGCAGGATGGGACCCTTGGGTGCCTAGTGGGGTGGCCCTGGGACACAGCTGTCCCCATGTCCCAGCCCCAGAGTTGTCCAGCCTGGGCTTTGAAGGGAAGCTCGGGGGTTCAGGAGCTCCAGCCCGAGGGGAAAGAAGAAAACAAGGAAAATGAGGGAAAAAAATGTGTTGTTTCACCAAACTGCTTTTGCCCTTTTCTTTCCCAGTACAGAAACGAGCCCCTTCCCAGCTGGCTCTGTCCAAATCCCCCGCGAGCACCGTTCAGCTCCTCGGCCGTGCCCGCAGCACCCCAGGCAGGGCACCCTGGGCAGGGGGCAGTGCTGGAGGCAGCTGCCCATCACCCTGTCCGCGGGGCCCGGCCGTGCCAGGGAAGCCGCTCCCCTGGCAGAGCGGGGACAGCCAAGGGGGCTGCTGGTGCCCGGATGCTCTCCCTGCATCTCCCCCTTGGTGGGGAAAGGCCACAGCGGTGTCTGGGCACCCTCCCCCCCACCGCCTCGGTGCTAATTAAAGCTGCCTCCGGCCGCTGCTCGATTAATTCTCACCACATCCAGCTGCACCAGGCAGGGTGACGGCGAGAGCCCGCGTGCCGAGGATGCAGGGGCGGGATGCGGGTGGCCAGCCCAGGTCGGTGGCTCCCTGGACCGCTTGTGGACCGAGCATGCCAGAGCTCAGTCCCAACGAGTGGAGACAAGGTGAAGACCCTCCAATGCCACCGAAGAGGGTTCCCCTGCCTGCCGGGATCTCATCAAGGTGTGCTACCACCTCCCGAAGCCGTATCCCTGCCCCTGAAGCATTTACAGCCCCATCCCAGGCTGCTCCCTGCCCGGGCCATGGGGATGGCTGGGAGAAGGGCTTTTTTTCATGACACAAGACACTCCAGAACGTCGTGGTGAGGCAGCGGCCTCCTCTGAACACCCGGCCAGAATTACAAGAAGGAAAAGTCCAGGGTTGCTGCCGTTAATTGGACCGACCTTCTCTGGAGCTGCCTTCCACCAGCCCCTGAGTGCCAAAAACCATGAGTCAGACCTCCAAGGAGACAAAGAAAAAAAAGGCAAAATTGGCTTTAAAAGTATAGCTGGTGTGGGGCTCGTCAACGCAGCCTCCCAGCACCGAGCCAGAGGGGATCCCGCCCATGGGAAGGGGCAGCAGGAAGGGGCTGGTAACCCCCATCCCAGCCCCTCCACCCCAATTTCCCCAAGCCTGGAGCATCCCTTCCTCCAGCTGCCCAACCAAAACCTGACTTTAAAGCAATTAATAAAGAATATACGGCTATATATGGGGGGGTCATGAGTTGGGTGAGGGCCCACGGCCACTCGTGCATACCTACGGCTGAGCACATATATATATATTTTTTAAATAGATGAGGAGGCTGGTCGAGAAGCTAAACAGTTGCTAAGCAACTGGGCTCCTTCCCAGCTTGGGGATGCAGGGATGGGGGAGCCAGGGATGGGGACCCGTCCCCGCCACCAGCCGGTCCCTGCACAGGGGTGTGGGCAGTGGAGATCCACCAGCACTCCTGAGAGGTGTCTGATGGAGGGTGAGGAGCGGGTCTTTGCTCCTGTCCCCAAAACACCACGGCTGAAGCTCCCCCAGCCTGAACCCTTGGGTTGCTGGGGGAAGCTGAGCAAGCCCCATTCCCGGCTCCGGATGGAGGAGAGCAGAGGGGAAGGGGGTCACTCCACAATGGGGACCAGCCCCAGGGGACCCCGGGACTCCCACAGCAATCCCATTCCTGAGCCAGGGATGAGTCAAATAAAAGCAAGACACGTCCAAATGACAGCAGTGAACCCCCTCATGCTGAGCCAAGAGGCAGCGGGTCCAGGTGATGAGTACTCCTATGGGACCCCCAGCCCTGTTCCCACCCTGGTCACACTGTCCTCAACCCTTTGGGGCCACCACAGCCACCAGCAGCCACTTGCTGGTGGCCAAGGGACCCGCAGGCAGCCCCAGCAGGCAGGGCTCAGGTGCTCCCTGCCCTGCCAGACCTTCCCAACCAGGAGATGCTTAAAGAACAGGGGAGGACAAAGGGGGCAGAGCCAGTCCCCTGAGTTTGCATCCTTAGGGCCACTTACTTTGCTGGGCAAGGAGTCAGGAGCAGGCACAGGCAGCCTGGCAGCCCAGCACCACTTCATGGGGGGGGGAGGAGGATAACAATAATAAAAGCAATTATTGAGCACACGGAGGAGCAGGGGGCAATGACTGTCACAATGGGGTCACCTTCCCTGACAGGGACACAATCCCGGTCAATGACCCTCAGGGCCAAGCACTGTGGCTCTCGGGGGGAGGGGGTGTCGGGTCATGGCCAGCGCAGGGGGAGCGTCCAGCTGGGGATCCCCCCCCCTCCGTGGCTGGCTGGGCGGTTGTGTAACGGGAGGAGCTATTCCGGGGTTTGAGCACATTATATAAGCCATGGGCCACCTGGCCGGGGAAAATGGGAGCTGGGAGACAGGGAGGAGGAGGAAGGGCTTTGGGGATTGGGGACCCCCACAGCCAGCAGACCCCCATCAGCCAGGACTAAACCCATGGGGTGACCTGCACCCCACAGGCACCCCCTGCCCAGAGATGTGGGGTGGGCACCCTCTGCTCCCCACCCCAGCAGCCCCCAGGACCCGCTGCCACACATCCACCTGCAGCCGGATCTGGCCCCCGAGGCAGGAGACCCTTTGACTGGGGGAAAAGCACCATTTCCTTGCCACTGAGGACAAAACCAACCAAGAGCCATTCACCTGTGTAGCAAAGCCCCCGCTCGCCATGCCCAGCGGTGACCAAGGCTTCCCCTAAAAGCTGCCCAACTTCTAAGTCCAAAGCCCCTGCTTCTCACTGCACGTGCTGCCAGGATGAGCCCCTGGGGAGGGGGGATGCAGGGGGGACGCAGGGGTGGCACTGCACCAGGCCGTGATGGCAGAGTAGGGCAGAACGGGGACATCGTCTTTTTGGACACAAGCACCTTTCATTCCTGTCCCCAGAATCCCCTGTTGGGATGTCCCCATGCTCCTGCCAGAGCCGAACCTACACGCCAGGGCAGGGGAACCAACCAGGGCATCAGCACCTGCGCCCCATGAGATGTTCCTTGGTGTTTGCCATCAACCTGAGACTCCCCCAAATGCTGGCAGCCCCCAAGTGACCCTCCCTGCAGAAGCAGGAGAGCAGACAAGTCAAGAAACATCCACAGTCTGAAATCCCTGCTCCAGGGGAGATGAATGAACCCACATTCCCTAAAAGCCGCCTGCTCCCCACGAACCGCGGCCCGACCCCTCGCCGCCAGCCCCCGCACGGCACAGCCCGGCCGTCCTTGGGGACAAACCTCCCAAACCCGGGAAGGAGAAGCAGAAAACGCTCCCGAAAGAGAAGGCAGCGAGCTGCCGCTCGGGCTGCCTCGCCGCCAAGCCTTGCCCCTCTCCTTCCCTCTCCTTCCCTCGCGCAACACCCGCAGGGTTTGAAATCTCACCGGCCAAACCCGGAGCCGCAGAGCCCCCTCCCCGGCACGGCCTGGGGGTCTGCACAGCAAAGGGGGGGGGCTTCGGGGCCCTTATCTCGCCCTCGCCTCCCACTCGCGCCCCAGAAGGTGCCGGCGTCTGCTGGGGACACACGGCCAGCGGGTCGGTGCCAGCCGAGGAGGGGTAGCCGGCTGCCCCCGTCCCAGCCGCTCTCCGCCCTGCACCCCGGGGCAGGGACGCGGGGTGCCCCCCAGGCAGCCCCCTGCCCCGGCCGACACCCCGCACACCCCCTGCGCCCCAAAACACATCTCACCGCCGGGCTCACCGCCCCGCCCGCAGCCCCAGGAGCAGCAGAGCCCAGGGACGCCCCTGCCGCCCGCCTGCCTCCCTGGGGGGTCCCCGGCCCCCCCCCCCCCCCCCCCGCCCCCCCCCCCCCCCCCCCCCCTTCGGGGGCCCCCACCCCCCTCCCCCCCC
>WTSP01012634.1:37749-53663 GCA_025331215.1 Actenoides lindsayi | reverse complement strand
AGGCGCGCCCCTGCCGCCCCCGCGGCCCGCTCCCCCCGCTGCTGCGTGCCCGGCTGAAACGGGGCGGCTCGCGGACTCCACCTCGCTGAGGGGAGCCGATACCCGCGCCGCGTGCTCGGGTTTACCAACACGTACGATACTCTTTTAATCGTTGCTCGCGGAGCTGGCCGGTAATCGATAAGGGCAGCGTGACGAACGCTGTTGACATACGGCATGGCCCAAAGGCCTGGCGGGAGATAAGGGCTTCCTGTCAGCAGTGCCTCGCGCTAATTAATATTCAGACATTGTCATGTTCGGTGATAAATTAATTCCTTGAACTATATTGATATAGTAGGTTAAACATTGAAAAAGTTGGGTTGAACTTTGACTTTAAATATTCATTAGAGCTAATTATGGATTTTATGACTACATGAATTACAGTTTCTGTGTCATCGTTGGCAATTTATTTTAAATTTATTTAAAGCAATCTTTATATATTAACTTTATCACATTTAGTGAGGTAATGCAGTAAATGTTTACTCTGTACAGTAATTAAACTTCTATTTGGGCATTTCCTTTATGCATTAAATTTCCACAGTCGAAATGACATACTTTAAAAATTATGCCTACTAACCGATAAAAAACAGATATGCAGCTCTTTAAATCTTCAGGCTTTTGTGGCTGTGTAATCAAAGGAATAGTGTTTTTAATAATGCCAGATGTGTAATCCATCAGAACCGATTCATTAATCCTGCCACCAGTACCAGCTTTTCCACAGGAGTCTTTTGGCACGGATTAAGGGAAGAAATTTCCAATAGCGTGCTGAGAGTCATTCTGGAACCCAGTTAAAATCGGCAAACATTTAACTTCAGTCTGCTACCGGAGAGCAGATACCTGGGTTTTTCTCCATAACACATTTTGGGGGAAATGCAGAGCTATTCTAATCACCATACGCTAACTGTAGGTTAAATTTTGCTCTCTGTTTCTACAGCTGGCAGCACAGTTCTGTGCACACCCGTGGTCAGAACAGGCAGGTACTCCCGTCAGTCATGAAAAAAGCCATTTTGTTAACAACATTACTGCCGTGAGATAATCGCCTGGCCGTTTCCCTCAGTTCCCGAACGGTTCTGCAGGGGACATTCTCACAAAAGCTCTCACAGGCTGCGGTGTGTTTGACTGTGTGCTCTGCAATCAGCAGGTGTGATACCGAAAGAGTTGCTAGGAGTTCACAAAGGAAATTTTCCCTGCTCTACCTGTAGGTTTGTGTGTGCAGGTCTGACTGTTTGATTTTAGGAGTGTTGGAGTAAAGCTGTTTACTTAAAATGTACAGGGGAGACGGAAGAATAATCAGCAGTCCGTTTTTACGTTCCTGTGCGTTTCTAAGCTGATTGTTCAAGCTAAAAAATTGCTGTCGTTCATGACTGGCCTATCTGACTTTTCACTTCAATTCTTTTTGCTGTTTTAGTTAGGGTTATAGATGTATACATATATTCATGCCTATTTACAATGCAAAATGTGACTAAGCTCAAACAGAGCGAGCAGCAGTGCCCGAGGGGTGTTTCCGCACGGCCGCGGGTGTCACTTTGGCTGGTGTATACACTCAGGGGAGTAGCTGGGCCCCTGCAGCTCAGGTGGAGGCCCTCCTCTTCCGCCAGCCTGCATTCACCAGCAGGGAACGAAGCCACTTGGCCGATGAGACCAGAGGATTACTCTGGCGGTCGCCAGGGTGTGCTGACCTTCCTGAACTTTTAGAAACTTCTGGTATTACTGAACACAAGGGTGTTTTGATGCAGTTGCGGGGCCAAGGGTTGGCAGGTTGGCCTTGCAAATTAAGAGCTTTCTGCTCTGAGCCTGAGTGTGAGCGGCTGTTCACTCTGCAGCAGGGCCGCTGGAACACAGTTTGCATGACTGGCCTGTGCTTGCAGACTGCTCGGAAAGTCCAGCAGAGAAGATCGCGGCTGCTCCCTCCACTTCGTTCTGGTGCAGCACTGGGCCACAGCCATCTCCCGTGCATCTCCCACTGCAGTACCGGTACCATTTGGGTCCAGGGTGGCCAGTAAGAGCTAGTCGCGCTGTGTCCAAGCCATCATCTCAGACATGATGGTCATCTCTGAACGCTTGAGATGAAAATGCACAGCCCATCCGTTCAGAGATGACTGCAGCACTGCTCGGGGCACCCGCAGCTGCGGGATGCGCATCCTCCCTGCCTGTTCGCTGAGGTCAGCTTCAGTGACCCTCACTGTGTGTTATTTTTCAGGCTTGTACTCTAGAAAGACTGTCATAGAGAAGGCTTACCTATTTGCAGATTTGCCGATTCACACTTCTGCAGTCCCTGGCAGATGCAGCGGGAACTGAGAAGGGGAGGTGCAGTACGTAACATGACTTCTGAGGTAACAGCACCTGCTTACACACGGCAGAGGGTTTATGCTAGCAGCAGAATCATTGATTCCAGTGGCCCTTAAAGGGGAGCGAATAATCATAGAATCATAGAGTGGTAAAGGTTGGAAAAGACCTCTGGAGATCATAGTTTCTTTATGTTTGAAATTTTTAAAAGTTGAACTGTTTTGGGGTGGTTTATTTGTAACGCATTTCTGTATTGTATTACTTGGATACTGCATGTACTACTGCAGCTGTGTGTGCCGCTGCTTGTTTTTCCAAAGAATATTAACATTGTAAATAAGATAATAAAGCAAAGTTCTAGACTTTGAATTAATACCTTTTAACTTTATTGTTTAGCTGTCATTTTATGAGAAATAAATTGAATTAACATTATCTCCTCAACAAACAGGCCTCGGCATTTGGCCCTGAAAGATTCTTTTTACTTATATTTCATTGTGGTAGGGTAGTGCATTATAACTGCACTCCATCATTTTTACAAGTTAACATTTATGTACAGAAACCTGATTAAGTCTATAACAATGCGGAAGATAGCGATAGCCATCAGTTCCATTCCATTATGGTTTTTCTTCTTTCCAATAGCGTGTTTAGAATTGCAGAGTCAAGGCTTATCTATCTATATAGTTTCTGTGTGGCCTGCCCTGGGTGTTCCTGCTCTGGCAGGGGGGTTGGACTCGATGATCTCCAGAGGGTCCCCTCCAACCTCTACCATTCTATGATTCTATCTTAATGTCAGTAGTATCAGTTCCCGAAACTGCACAGTGCTACTTAATCTCTTCCTGCACAATTAGTTGACACTCAGTGCTATAAATGTAGACTATCAAACCAAATTTTTACCGCATAATACTTCAAAATTCATTTTAAAAATGAGATAAAAACTTTTAAGAAGTCAAGCAGTGGCCAAATGAGGATGCTCAGAAATGAAGTTGTAGCTTGAGCACAAGTGGCAGTACTACTATTTTTAATAGAATCACATCATCTAAGTAAAACAGGTTTTGGAGCATCAGCACCTTGATTTACGTATTGATGGATTATGCTTCAGAATAATCCTGCCACTAGATTTAAATTTTCACCTGTCTTCACAATTATTATTATAATTTCCAAATTATTTTTTTTTTTGTTAGCCTTACACTTCCATTTCAGCTGTAGCAAGGGCAATTCCACTGAGACTAAAGGCAGAACAGCTTACCCTGGAGGTGGTCAGACACTGGAACAGTGGCTTCAAAAGGGGAGGCAGTCTCCAGCCTTGGGGATTTTGGAATCCTTTGGACAGTGCCCCGAGCAGCCCAGTGATCAGCCCTGCTTTGGACAGGGGTTGGACTGGAGACCCCAAAGGTCCTTTCCAAGCCTCCCTGATTCTGCTGTCCTAGATTATGAGAAAAAGAAAAGCTCCCTTAAAACCAGAATTATTTAGATGCTATAGGTAGGCTGAACTGGCCACGTGTTACTGATGTAGCCCAGGATTTCCCTTTCCAGGATCCCTTTTTCATTTGCTTTTAAATTTTTCAGAGCTGAGGCATTTGGGATGATATTTTCCAGATGCTTGCCAAGGCTCGTTTTTTCCTTCTGAACACTATATAAGGAGATATGAAATAAAGTTGTATCCTTATACTGAGTTCTTAAATAATCATATTATATAACAAAGTGTTATCTTTATGTATGTCAGATTTTACCCCGTGTGTTGAATAAAGGGCTGCACCAGCAGGGAGGAATTCAGAAAGAGGAGAAGAGGGAAGAACATAACTTTAATGCACTCTGTTAAGTTAATAACGGTTTCTGGTAGAATAGAGTAATTATTTAACTACATTTTATAACCTAGAACTCATTCAGTTGATTATGCTTTACTTTTTTTTTTTTGTACCGTAAATACATATATCAGATTCAAATTATTTAAATTTCATATAATACTTATGTTGTCAGCTTTTATCTAAGGTCAGCCCCCTGAGTAAATGAGCTCAGTGTAGTGTCCTTCCGCTGTGGAGTACTGTACCTCATAACTGGTCGCACTGATTTCAGCAGGATAAGAATGGCATGTGTGTAAACTGCATCGATGTTAGAACATAAGGAGCTTAAGATGAAGTGCTGTGGTACAGAACCACAGTGGGAGACAAGTGCTCACCCAAGCAGTATTTTCAAACCCAGTCCTCTCACTACACAAGTCCGTGTGAAGCAAGTGCACTGCACCTGAGCCCCGTGTTCCACCCCCACCCGCTGGTTTTGATCAGCCCCGCTGGAGCTTGCTTTTATTGAGGAGAGTTTTGAAAATCACTTTCTCCCATCCATGTTTTTCTGTGATGATGCTGGGTCCGAGCAGTGCATTTGGAGGAACAGGCACTTCTAAGCATTTTCTGTCTTCCCACAAAGTTTAAAGTTTTGACAGCATTTGTTTTTCTTTTATTTGTTCAAACCAGGTGATTTGTAAATGAGTTTAGGAAAGTTATTTTCAAGTACAACAGCTGAATTTTGCCTGTAGCGTGCTAGTTTCAGATAAAGCTAAAACAAAACTCTGAGAGACAAAATACACTTTTTTCTCTACAAAAAAAACCCTCTGTAAACATATTGCCGTTTAAGAATAATACCCTATTTTTAAGATCTAAAGGCTAGAGAATCGTGAAAGTTCAGCGTGAGACAGCAGCGTTTCCTACTGCTAATGCCAGTTTCTGCAGCTAGGAGTTGGATATCCGGTGGCGGTGTTTTTATCTTGTATCAGGATTTATTTTTTTCTCTGGCAGCGTGTCCTTGTTGCAGGATAGTTAACCTTGAGTCCTTACCAAAGTGCCTCCTGCATTTTCTTATTTGCCTCCTCCATGTTATAAAAAATAAAACCGAAGACCTAAAGGAAGCTGGCTGGGTCGCAGGAAGTGTACTCATCAATTAAATGTGTGACAGTGTTTTCTGTTGGATGGACTAATATGTCAAGGAGATGGGCAGGACCTCATGTTTGTGCTTTTGACAAATCAGCAAATGTTTAATCTCTGGATGTGCAGCATCTCATAAATAATGCAGCAGTCACTGGACCAAAACACGGCGCTGCCAGGAGGGTCTCTGTCGGTAGGGGAGTAAAAGACAAAATGAAACTAAATCATCCTTTTTGTTTCATGTGTTGCTTCTTTTATTCTTCTCAGTAAGAGCTTTGCTAGCGGCAGGCCGCTCCCCCTGCCCCGAGCTGCTCTTGGGTGCCTCGTACATACCCAAAGGCTCATCAAGTTCTCATTTAAAATATATACATTTTTTATACATAAAGTCTATTTACGCTACTTTTTCCCTTCTCACTTTCCTTTACTCTCTTCTGTTATGTAATTTTCCTCTCACGAAGTGGAGGAAAGCAGTGTCACAGGACTGTGAAGAAGCAGAAGCAAGCAGGGAGCTCACAGTACATACGGGTGCGATCTTGGCAAAGCTCCCACGACAGAAATGGAGCAGGGAGGGACTGCCTTGGCCTGAGCACCCTGCCAGCCTGTGGGGGTTCATTGGAAAAGGAGCTGGGGTCACTGCTGGAAGGATGTGAAGAAAAGACTGGAGCAGGCAGGCCAAGAGGGCTGTCCCTGCTGAGGGAACTTCGGAAGTTTCAGGATAGGGAAAAATGATGTCAGGCTGCGTTGGGAGGTTGTGGAAGCATCTTCTGCAGAGGTTTTTAGGTGCAAGTTAGAAAACTGTTTGTCAGGCGTGGCCTAAATTTGTGACTTGCAGACCCTGGAAAATGCTCTGGTGGAGGAACGGTGCTTCCCATGGTAGCAGCGTTGTCTTGCTTCGTCGCCTTGCCCGTGTCTCAGGAGCGGGCTGGCTGGCTGGCTGACGCGCTGGGTCCTGCCTGGGTAGCCAGTACTGGGCCGGATGAGCGCTGGCCAGCAGTTCCTGTGTGGTGAGCCGTGCAAAAGCCTTTCACCGGCCGCCGCAGCTCTGCCCTGGCTGTCCGGCTGCCGGTGTGTGACCAGGGGCACCTCACCTGCTGAGCTGGAGAAGACCTCTGGGCGAGATGGGCTCTTGCACTTGAGATCTTCACGCCTTTAGGTTACTTGTGTAAGACACTGTGATTGCAGCAGGGAGGGGACATACAGTTATTAGACACCGGAAGCTTGAAGTGGATTTCCTTGTATCTCGTGGGAGTTCCGTGGCAGAGAAGGGGGTCCCAAAATGCCCAGTAAGCTCCTGCCATCCTCACCAGCTGGACGGCACAGCCTGTGCTGGGGTCGGTCTGAAGAGAGGCGGTATTGCAGCTCCCGTCTGCGGTGGGGCCGAGGTGCCCGTGGCCCTGCAGATAAGGGGTGTGCTGGAAGAAGGTGCCATCTTTAATAATGGGCGGAGGGTTAAGGTCTCACAAATCTTCAGAAACCAGGAAAGTACTGAAGTATCTGTAAGGAGGAGGTGCTAATATTTTGCTGAATATGGGTGGACTTAGGTTTGCTTTTCAAGTGGATGTGCAGAGATGGGAGTTTATAAGCTTTTCTGAATGCAGTAGAGATTACTTCTGTGTTTATGAGCTTTTCTTGGTCATGGGCTCATCATTAAGACTGTAACAGAGTTCCACAGTTGGATTAGGTCACTCTTTTAGAAAAAGCTAAATTGATAGCTGCTCAGGACTAGATCAGCAGGAGTTACAAGTCCTGTCTAAATCCAAACTACAGACACATAGTATTTTATTTTCAGTAGTAACTCAAATTTTTATCTGTTGTTGTGGGCACTAAATTTTACTTTTGCTTATACTTAGAAACACATCAGTTCTGCCAGTGTCAAGAAACTTAACAGATACTCATCCAGCTCAGTCCCCTGGTAGATAGCTGTTTGTTCCTTCTCCTCGGGTCGGTGCTCTGTGAGACAGTCCTTGCCCCAGCAGGCTCCGCACTGATGCCAGCAGCTGCTCTCCAGGCCTGGCTGGTGGGGATGGACAGACTGTGCTGTTCAGTCACCATCGTCATTGTCAAACACGTAGGAGAGTTGTACGAGCGTGTACAGGTACTCCCAACACTCCTCTGGGTTTCAAGTGTTACTGCTGCTCTGCAGCTGGCAAGCTCCTTCGCTCCGCACCGCTCGGTAGGGAGGTGGGAAACCTGTGCCTGGCTCTCAAAAGCTTTTTGAATCTCTCAGCCCTTCTCTTGGTTCTGTACTGCAATCTCCAAAACCATTTGTTTTTCCAGAAACTGTCAGCCATTTATAAAAAAATTGTGGGGATGTGTTTGGTGTTTAGAAGGGTACTTGTCTGTGTCATTAATGGCATCCACCCATAAGTTGTGTCCTTCCGGTGTTCAGTCAGCTGTTAAGGGTCCTCTTTGTAATGGCTTCTGAAACTTCAGAGAAGCAAGAAAGGAAGGGAAATTTTTTCTAGATCTTAGAAAATGTAAAAAAGTGTAATTTTCTTTATTAATATTTCATTTAATCTAGTTTTTTTAATTGGAAAGCATGATACTTTTTTATTTTTAGTCAGCCAAAGTAGATATTTTTATAATTTCTTATTTTATTGTTGTTTTTTACAGGCTCTAGGAAGTTTTTACTTTCTTCATGAATCTTTGAAAAACATCTACCAGTTTGATTTTAAAGGTAAGCAAAGGGATTAAATGTTTTTAGCTGTTGATTAGCTTGATACATCAAGGCAGTTTTTCCGTCGCCCCCTCTGATAGCAGTGCCCAGCAGTTCTTCTACGGTGCACACACTGCTGTATAATGCATGCAAATCCATCGATGACAGACGTTACTTTTCTTACCTTTTATAGACCTCTTAGAAGAAGTCAATGAACCGGGCACAGGTTGAAAACTGGTGCATTAATCACTCCCATGCAGATGGACCTTTGGATCCATAGAGATCCCCGATGATTTCAGAAGAACCCTGAATGGCCACAAGGTTCTTCCACGTAGATCAGATATAGGACCAAGGCCTTAAACATGCAGCAGTGATGGCCATTTTGCAAAGCAGCTGAGGTAGATTTATGGTTTAAATTACATTGGAGTGGTGTGGGTCAGCAGGAGGGTGTCATTGTTTTTAACCCACATTGATCCATTGGGTTGGAGGTCTTGCTAAATCTCAGAAGTTTAAAAGTAATGTAGGCTATATACATTAAATATTAGAAATATCATGGAAAATTATTGAATGCTTCCCAAGGTGTATATAGAAAAGATTATATAAAATTTATGTTATTTCAGTTGAGAACTCTCTGTATATTAAATATAAAAACCTTCTGAGCGTCATTTAGCTTACGGAGCTGAATCACATTAGCACGACATCTAGCATCCCATTAATTTGAGACACTGTTGAAATGGTGGTAACTATGGAGTGAACTAATTGTCTTAATTATATAGATTCATTATTTTTGTTCTAGGTAGAGACAGATTCTCTCTGCTCATGTAATTGAGGGTACAGGGTCTTCTTTCTCTGAAATATTTGATCGGTAGTTCTACGTATATAGCAATTCAAGATGTAGCCAATAAGTCCTCCTGTCATCGTTGGTTTCAACGCTGAAAGATTGTATTTCGGAGAGTCCATGCTGCAAAACTCAGCAGTGATGTAGGGACATCTCATGAGAGGACATACCTAGTCTTTCTCCACGTCAAGAGCAGTTCCACAGACGGTAAGCGCTGAAGCGCTGGAGGAGGTTGGCATCGCACGTGAAGCTGGGGTTCCCAGGCCCCTGGACTGAACAGCCTGCTGCTGCTCCACTGCTAGTGGCTCTCGAGACATTTTGCCACGGGAGCGGCTTTGTGTATCAGAAACATGTGAGCTGTGTCTGTGCACCTTGCCCCTGAGCCCACAGCTACATCACAACAGCTCTGGAGAACCCGCAGTTTTGCTCTGAATTCCACCTGAAGTTACCTCCTGCTGCTAAAGGACCAGAGGTGTCCTGCTCTAGTGACATCTCGCAGAGTGAAACGACAGTCGTTTAATAAAGAAGAGCTTTCTGGGTTTATTAATCATTGTTTCACAGCTTGTTTGCTACTGTATGGCTTTTAGAAAAAAATAAGAATTAGAAAAAGGTGGGAGGAAAAAGTAGGGGAAAATAATCAATACAAAAGAAATAAGCAGATACTTTTTCAGAAAATAAACACTTCAAATGTCCAGTGCTTCATCTTGCTCAGCAAAACCTTAGAGAGCCTGATGGGATGTGAACCGTGCACATAAAGGTGTGTTTGGCCCCATCATGGCTTGGAAAGAAAAAACTAATGAAAATCTGAGGAGAGTGGGTGCTGTAAGTCACCCTCTGTTCTCCTAATGCACAGCAGAGTCCATCTCCCAGTGTAGTGTTTGTAAAATATGACCCTGAAGGCTCCCATCTTTCAGGGGGAATGTAAAACTTGACTCTTTCCTCATGACTATTGACATTTTCACAGTGTATTAAGCTCTTAAATCAGAGGAAAAATCCAAATGGATATACACGTTCTCTGCACAAAAATCATTATGAAATTCTGGTTATACTCAAAAGCATGCAAAAAATAGATTTTATATACAATTCAATATTCCTGTAACATCACTGTGTCTTTTCAGAAGTGACTGCACAGTTGGAAGTGACTGAATATAGTCTTTGGGAAAAAAGAAAAAATACTGTCTCTGTTTTTCAGTTCTCAGGAAGACATATTTGAGTTTCAAAACGAGAACAATTCTGTCCTACAGCCTCACGCACTATTTGCTACAGCATAGAAGGTGTTGGACTATTTGTACAGTGGTCCGAGGCCCAAAAGTTTGCTCACAATTAAATCTCTTGATGTCTGTGTGTTGTAACGGGCCATCATCCCACGGAGGGCTCTGCTGGGCAGGGTGTTAGGCCAGCTGCAGTCCACCAAAGAATCTCCTCCTCTCTGGTGTGAGATTGGACACAGTGTAGAAGTATTTTTCCATGGAGATGCACGAGAAGGCCTCTTTCCTCCTGCGTTTGCTTCCCAGCAGGCATGTAAACCAGACGCTGGTTCATATTTAGCACTGATGTTAACGTAAGTCGATGTAAAGTGCCTCTTTTCTGCCAAGGGCTGCCTTTTATTTAGGTTCTCACAGCAGAAGCCTTTGGTCCTTGCAGTTCTGCCAAATGTTTGCTGTATCCTGAATGACACCAGGATCTTTTTGCTGACGCTGTTAAACTTGCTGAAAGAGACGCATCCATCCACGATCTACTTAGAATGATGCCACATTAGTTTATCAGGGTATCTGGCTTCCTGTGGGAGCCAGACCTCAAAGTGATTGGCACATACAGAATTATACTCTTTTTTTTCCCCCAAAGATATATTGCTACATTACAGTAAATGCTTCCTCAGATTATATAAAACACTTTATCTAGACAACTTAAAGTGACGAGTTTTTGTATTGCTTGGTATTTTCACCAGATATCCACTAGAACTGGATAGTTCAGGGCTCTTGTTAATGGAGTTTTTCTCTTATGCATTACTACTCAAAACTCAGTCTCGTTGGGTAGTTCCAGTTTATTGGTAGCTGTGAGATAGCTGCCTGAACTTCTGTGTCAGAGGGGTTTGGTAAATTAAGTCAGGCTCTCCTCTTTAGACATGCCAATGCATTGCCCTGCTCAGGGAAGAGACTGAGTACAAAGTGGATCCAGAAGCAGAACGTCTTGCTTGTGAGCGGTACGGCCGCACAGGTTGATTGTTAAGGCTGAGGAGCCTCTGCTGTTTCTGTCTGTAATGTAACCATTCGTTAAAGACTCTGGAAAGCGAAGTGCTTTTCCATTCAGTCCCTTTGACAAACACAGCACCCATTCCAGCTTTAAATTCGTTGGTCAGCCTCACGTGCTGATAGCCAGAAATGGCTAGTTGGAAAGGGGTGGGTGGCTGCAGGCTCACGGAGCGGCTGGCACGGGGGTTGAGTGGAGTGACTCCAGTTCATCATCTGCGTATCCCCAGAGCAAGAATTTTACTTTCTTGTTTTTCAATAATCTTACCAGGAAAGCTGAGGCAGAAGGCCTAGTATCAGTGAAGGCCATTTAAAAAACAGGACCCTTTTTTCACTCTGAAGTGTTTTCAAGTGACTATACAAATAACTCAGAGTTGACTGAGCTGCATGTACAAGCACAGAACATTTCAGGAGGAAATAAGGCAAAAAAAGAACACCTTTTTGTCCTGAGATCTGATTTTTACTTCTTTAGTCAGCTCAGTACTGGCGTATTTTTGCAAAGACCCTTCCACCTATTTTGCAGATGCCCTTTCTTTGCCAGTAAGCATTCTAAGTTGCTTATCATGTTAAAGTTCTGTATGTTAATTTTGTTTTCTATCTTTTCCTAGCTAAGAAGTATAAAAAGGTTACTGGGAAAGAAATCTACTCAGACACTTTAGAAAGCACGCCCATGCTGGAAAAAGAGAAGTTTCCACAGGATTATTTCCCTGAGGTATGTACAGTCTCGTGGAGCGTTGCCAGTCATTAGATTTGATTCTGATTTGCTCTTATCACTTGAGTAGCTACTCTCAGTAGTGTAAAGAAGGTCAGAATCGAGTCTTGGTTTTTTGTTTGTTTGTTTGTCGGTTTCTTGGCACCTATAATAGATGTTGTAAGTCATTGCAGGGATTTACCAAATTCAAATGGAAGTCTTTGTAGAGTAGGAAATCCTTGTGAAGGATGCAGACGGTGATGAAGAGGCTTGTTTGTGCATTTAAAACCAGAGAAACGGCACACGGTGCCAACTGCAAGTGTGCTTCATGGAGAGCGACTCGCTGGCAGGCTGCGAGGTGCTGCTGAGCGGGTCCCGTTTGCCTTCAGCGGCAGCAGCTCTGTAGCCTTCCCGGGTTCTGCTCAGCACAGCTCGCTACTGCTGCGGGCACGGCAAGCACGGGGGAAAGGGTGCTTTCTCACTGGTGCAAGAACACGCCTAGCTTGAAAACATATTGATGTTTTCCTCTGATGCCACCCTCGGACTTGGCCTTGCAGTCTTTGCCTGCACTTCTCTTCTTTGGTGTTTACTTTAATTTGCTCATTTTTAATTTCTGAAGGGCATCTAGGGAATGGGTGTTCAATGGTTAGTGTTTACTCCCAGCCAGATTAATAAATTTGTTGAATTCCTGTAACATCTGTGGATCAAACAGGCACGTTACTAATGCAATATAAGGAAGAACTGGAGGCACTTTAATTTAGAATTTGTAAATATACACACTTACAGATATTTACATAGTGTGCCTGTGCTTGGAAGAGCACTGCATAAATAATTACAGGTTTGACGGGATGTAGGTTATTCATTTTCTTACCTTTGACACTGAATTATGTGTTTTTATATTCCACATCTCTGTACTGGAAGGGAAACTGACATAATTTTACCAGCTGCTGCCTCCTGTGAATACACATCTTAAACACTTCTTTGAAGTTAAGTGCTGTATCATTTTGAAGGAAGTTCAAGCGGTTACTTAGATATTTATTTTTCTCCTCCATCAGCAGTAAGCTGTAGCAGCACGGGTGATTGACAGCCTAAGTAGGAAACGAGCAGTGCTGTTGAGTGATTTGATTGTAACGCTGAGAGCACGGAACAGCAGCGTGCGAGTGCTGGTATCACGCTTAACAGCAATAGCCCAAATTATGGATTGTTCAGTGGTACCTGAGAAGAATTATTTGCATCGTTACTTCACTGCTGTTGTTTCATCATGAGACTGGCAAATTTGTAACTCGTTCAGCATCGTTTATTGCCGCCTCTCACACGAGCAGTTCTTCACAGCCTCTTGGAGAAATGGGTGAGTCTGGTGGCTTTCCCAGGCTGTATCTGCCCGGGGATCGCGTCGTTTCCCGTGGGCGCTCAGGATGAGTTGTTCCTGTGTTTGCATTTGGAGCAATAGCATCTGCATTCGGCACCCCCTGCAGCGCTGCGTCCGGGCCAGGGCTGTTGGGTCCAGAACCCAAGAAGCAGCTAAATACCTTCTGAGGATCTGATGCCTTCATACTCTTCCCGCTCGTCACATCGCCTCAAACTGACTTTTCCAAGGAGTAGGCACTGTGGTCTGGTGTCGATGCTCTTTACCTGGAGGAGGAATAAATAGGAAAAGGGAACATCTGCAAACACTCTCAGTTAAGATCTGAAGGAATCCCTGAAGCACCTCTAAGGTTTAGGTCTGTTCCTGCACACAGCACAGTTGTGCTGGGCAAGCTCGTAGAACAGGCTGAGCGAGGGGTTTCCCGCTTTATTTCAGAGCTTCTCACAGTGATGGGGGCTCTCCAGGACTGCAGCAGTGCCGGGAGTAGCAGTGTCGCTGTTTGCAGTGCTGTGACTCCCCGTGCTCATCTGGCGTGCACGGTGGCACAGACCAAGCCAGCGTGTTCCTCCTGTGACTTGAAAAGCTTGAAAATAATTGTGATGGTTTTTACACTACACTCTTTTCCTTTTGGACCGAAGACCAAAGAGCCTCTCAAGCACGCACAAGTCCAGCGACATCAAAACACCAACAGTGGCACTGTTTTGGTTCTCGTATACATGTTCCGATTTGTGAAGCTAAAATTAATCTTTTTATGACCTGTGTTCTTCCTGGACAGGTATTGATAATAAGAATGCCAATTAAAAGGCCACAAAATAATGTGTATTTTGAAAATCTGCGTTGGCAGGGCAGAGTGCACGAGGAGCCTTTCTGTCCCAACGTTACATTTACGTGCTCGTGTGTGTTTTAGCCAGACTTCTCATATCGCATTTACAATGTTTTGTGTGAGAAATGGTTTAAGACTCATTTCTTTTCTTTTTATTACTGCTGCTTAAGGATGATCTAAAAGTAATTACAGTGATTGAGGCATAATGCAATTCAAAATAATTACAGCCCACTGCATATAAAACTAACAAAACTTTCTGTCTTGATTTATGGCTCCTCTTGGCTAGGCATAAGACTCAAACGATGCCTCTGGGAGCAACACTCCAGATAATGTTAGGCCATTTAAAAAAAAGCAGATTTGTGTAGTCTATCAGGCCTGAGTAATTTTTTTTTTCCCATAGTGAGAAATTGGTTGTTATCATAGATCACAGATACTGCTCAAAGCTCTTATGAAAGATGAATTAATTTCACTAATGCTTTAATGCAAACCTTTCATGGAGAAGGCTGTATGGTGATAACTTTACTGCGGTCTCTCCTTTCTCAATGATGATTTATGTTGTCTTTTAGTAGATGAAACTGCCTGTATTCACAATCCATCTGCTGGCTAAAGGAATCCTATTAACAGAGGATCTGAGAGGAGACTTAATACCATAAGGTGAAAGATGTGGTATCCCCTTTCTGGGACATACAGTAGGATTTTTTTTTTCCTATTTTAAAATGTAGATACCTCTCTGCGAGTGCACAGATGATCTATAGCATCTCTACCTGGTTTTATGCTGGCTTACAGATGGTGGATCAGATAGTGACTATCTGATCAAGTCAAAACACAGGCTGTTGCTTTGAAACCTGCAATAAGAAACAATTTTCTCTTTCCTCCTTCCCAAGCTATAGTTCTTTAAATTCTATTTCCAAAAGTTTCTTTTTTTCCAGATGCTCCATACTTTAATATGGAAATACTAAAGACCATTAGTGATCCAAAATATGTCAGGCATGTTGTTCAGCTGCAGTGTATATGTAATGTGAAGAATGATATTTTCATGTTTAAGATGTTAAACAGCGGTTCAGCTACTGGACTGTATTAGGTCCAAAGCCTGCTAACCTTGATATTCTTGTTAAATAGACAGATTATTAAGAAGTCAATTATTTATTGAAGTTAAAGGAATTAAATAAGTATGTTCAAGTTGTGAGTATCTAAAGGTAATTTACAGGTTGGGGTGAGGGAATATACAAATTACACAATAAAACAAGTGGTATTTTATGGTATAGAGACATAGGTAACCTTGCTTTATTCAGCTCAGGCTGGGTAACGTTCTTCAGCCTGAGCTGAAGCACCTTCCTGGTTTCCTGAGCTGGCTTTGACCTGCTTGCAAGATCAGGGTTCTGATTTGGTCGTTTTGGGACAAGTGATGTAACCTTACTATTGGCAGTTCTGTGTCATCACCGTGACACTATTACCTTAATAGTATAACTTTTATCATTGTAACTATCTACCTTTAATGACTATTTTATAAAATAAGTGTAGTAATAACTCTCTGAGTTGTAAGAAAAAGTTAAATGAGCTGCAGAATTGCTATCATAGTTTGGGTTGAGTGTCTTTAAAGTTTAGAACCATTGTTTATATACTCCTATCGACCCTAAATTCTACTGCCCAAAGAAAGGAATTTTTATAGACTTAAATGTTCTTTGGAGAGTTCAGTGAAATACAGGGGGGGAGAAGCAGGTGTCTCGTGAAGCAGAAGAAATGCTGTATCTGACAGCGGACGTGAAGCGCGAGGATGGGCTGGTTGTCCGTGCCCTGCTGTCGAACACCCGCTGTTACTTCTGGCTGCTTTGGCAGTGACCTAGATTGGAGCAGGGCCCGGCCCCTCTGGCTTCACACCCCCCTCCCGCACTCCTCTGTGCCCACGTGGTCCTTCGAGGTTGTCTAACGGGTGAGAAAAGGGTCCCTGAAGCCCCTGCCCCACCGCCGGTACTGGCACCTATTGCTTCCCCAGGCCCTGTGCCAGCTTGACAGGGTAACTTGCAACTTCCTTCCAAACAAACACTTCACTTTTCTCC
>WTSP01012634.1:25804-37649 GCA_025331215.1 Actenoides lindsayi | reverse complement strand
TGCGAGCTTGACAGGGTACCTTGCAACTTCCTTACAAACAAACACTTCAGCTTTCTCCCAGCTGTTCCATCATTATTGTATTTCTGTCTTCTAAAACAACTTCTAGTGAGGGAATCCTGTACTGCGGCTGGTTGGCTGCTTCCCTGCTGATGTGAACAGGAGGCAGCTGACACCAGTAATGATTTGCACATCCCATGGTTTTGTATGTGAAAATAAGTGGAGGAAGTGTGGATTTTACCACATATTTCTTGTATTTGTACAGACACTTAAATGTGGTTTTCCAATAGATATACTCTTACCAAATTCTTTTTACTTGTATTTTTCTGGTAACTAAAGGGTAATCAAAGCATTATGTGAAAAAGCAGATTATCAGTTAAATTATTGCACTACATAATAGACTTAGTCATTAGATAGATCGACTTCATCTCCTTAAGCTCTCACTGTACGTTTTTTTATGAGTGCCATAGATACTTCCATTTGCAGACTTATGAATTTATATCATGACTTCTAAAAATCTTTAGCAGTAAAAATATGACTGATAATGCTGTTACAACACTTGGTAGTGTTCAAAGGCTGAATTGGGCTTGAGTTTTCCATGTACTGTGTGTTATTCTGAAATACAGGGATGTTAGAATAGCACTTGGAGCAGCTTATATATTAACTCCTACAAACACAAGAGCATGAATTCTTTGGTTCTGTAAACTGGCCTAAGGAAAGAAAGGAAGCAGTCTGGGGCAAGGATCTGCATTCCCCGTGTGTTCTGCGGGCAGCTCTGGTGATATCCTCCCCTTCCCCTGGCCAGATGAGCGTGCTGCGCGTCGGGGAACGCGGGTCCCGGCGCAAGGCTTTGCAGAGGTTCCCCCGCCACGGCGAGGGCCTCTTCCCAGTGAGCATCACAAGGGGCCTCGGTTGCTCTTGCTGCTCAGGGTTCAGCTGCTCTGCGTACCGGATTTCCCGTCTCCCTCCCAGCCGCGGTGTTCCTTTAAGGGGCTGCAATTACACTGCAGTCATTGCCACTTTAATATGTCTTTCCTTCATGCCCCTGCTTTGTATGGTTGAATAAACCTTCGCTGGGTCACTATTTAATTTGATATGGTCCCCCTCAGTAAAATGATGGAGAAAAGATGAATTAAGGCTCTGTGCTAGTCATTATCAATCATGGTTTGTGTGCATTACTTATTGCTCACAGTGCTTTTTGACATTAGCCCTCTATAACCTCTCTCTTCATGTTAATGTTGTCTGGAGGTCCTTTTACCCGATGTAGCAGAGGTTATTTATGTAGGTGGTGTTTCTAGGGGGTTTTAAAAGGTCAGCATGATCTCCTGAGAGACTCTATTCACAAAGAAAAGGCTGGCGGAATGTTTTCAAAATGTTTTCAAGCTTTCAAATTGTGATTTTATTTTTTTTTTCAATTTTTTTTTTCTTTAAGGACTTCTTGTAGAAAGGTGTCAGAATTTCGGTTACATTTCTTACAGTAAAGTTGTGGCAAGATAGCCTCTGATACGTACTGCAGCCCTGAGCCCAGCGTTCGCAGTGGGTGTGTGGGGAAGTGCCAAGCTGCTACAAGAAACTGTATTTTGCCATGTCACGAAATACAGATTGTGTTGCAAATACCTTTTAATTGGCTTGGCTCGGCGTAGGCTTGCGTGAAACAAAGCAGGGCAGCAGTGCCGAGGGTCAGGCATGCTTTGTGCTGGTGTGGCTTGCGTTGGTGAGGCCATCAGTGACAGAATCGGAGTAAAGTCCTGCGGGATGGCCTGCTGGAGAAGGGATTGACAGCAGGATGCCAGTCTCATACGCTTTGATTGCACAAAATCCAGAGGTAGTTGTCCGTGGATGAGCCTGTGGCAGCAGGCAGGGCACCTCCGAGGGACCTGGCTGGTGCCCTTGTGAGACTTCGCACTGCTTTCTAAAAAGGGACAGGATCCTGAGGGCTGGGAAAGCACAAATGTCACAGCCATTTTCTAGAAGGTCCTGGGTGGCCTCTCTTCGGTCCTCGATGCTGCAAGTTGACACCTTTGTTAACAGCTTGGGCAACAAAAAGCCAGCAACAGAGGCCCATACAGGTTGTGGAATAACTGTCCTTGGAGATGCTCAAACCCCATCTGGATATGGCTCTAAACAACATGATCTAGTTGGCCCTGTTTTAGTGTTAACGTCCTTCGAAGTACCTGTTATGTTGCCAAAGAGGAAAATAGCAAGTGAAAAATGACAGCTTGATTGAAGACATTATCTTGGGTCACATCATAGGCTTGGACTATTTGATTTTAAGCTCTATGTATTGTTCTTCAGTCATTAGGAGTTCAATATAGTTATTTTTAAGAATGAAATGACAGAGCTCCCCTTTTTTGATTGAGATTAGATTTAAGCCAATTTCAAGTGCTTTTAGCATTTAACTTTTTTCATTGTTTTGCTTTTGAATAAATGTTGACCTTTGGCCAAATCTCAAAACTCGTAACTGCTGTCATGACTGTCACGGAAACTGTGAATAGAAGAGACCTTATTGGATTATGGGGTTTGTAGTTCAGCCAGGAGAGCGGGACTGTGAGGAGGTTTGGTGTGTTTGCCCTTCCCCGGCTGACCAGAGGCACTGCTGGATCTGCAGCCCTGTGACAGGGGTGGTGTTATGTCTGTTGGTCTCACTGTGATTGCCCCGTTTGTGCCTGAAATGGAAGGGGGTGGGAGATGGGGAGCCGTTACCTGAAGGGTGGTTAGCCAAGAGCACGCTGAGATTTTGCAAGGCACTTCACTCTCTCATTGGCATTTGGGACTTTAAAATGTCATGAGGACTGTGCACAGTGAGGTGGATCGGTGGATCTGGGAAGCCTCTTCTGAAGGCAGCGCCTTAGGAGAGGCTCAGGAGAGCGATGCCCCTGGGTAGGGGGATGCTCTGCATGGCTGGCACATTATTTACGGTAAGGACTTGCAGTCTTTTGCTGCAGCATCGTTGGTGTCGTTATGTGGGCCTGTCTGGTGCCGTATTCGTTACCGGAGAGCGTTAGCCTAGCCCCGCGCTCGTTGTTAACAGTGGATAAATAGGATGCAGAATCGTGTCTTTTTGTGGGAGGTTGTAATTTATGGCAGCGGCTTGGGAGTGGTGCTGAAAAAATCCTTTTGCTGTATCATAAGTGCCACGTGTTGGCACGAGCTGATTTGTGGCTTTCTCACGGACGCTGCAGTTTTGATAGATGTAATGTTTTACCATTATTTAAATTCCTCTTAACTTTTATAGAAATATGGGGTGGGTTGGCTCAGCAGGAGAAATAGCTTTCTACCAGATCTCATTCATTTTAATTTGATGTAAATCTCTGATGACATTTTACAGTTAGGGTAAAATTACAAAGAAGCTGAGACATTTGCACATAGGTGGTAAGAATTTGCTGGTTTAGGCTAAGCATGAGTACGGTTGTAAAGCTTTCCTAATTGGTTATCTTTCATCTGTAAACATTGACCAAGGCTTATATTAATTTTACACGTAAGTTTATAACTGCTGCAGGACAAAAACCACAAATTCTACAGTTTATAAGAGACACGATACATCTTTTCAAGGTACCTCAGTTACTAAGTCTAGTGCTTATTAGTCACGGCGTATGGATGAATTTTGTTCTGTTTTGTTCTCTGCAGAAGTACATTGCAGTTTCATAGTAATCCTTTACTTAAGGTGATTGATTATTTGCTTTTTTTCCAGTGCAAGTGGTCCAGGAAAGGTTTCATTCGAACAAGATGGTGTATTACTGATTGGTAAGTTGCACCTTCTAAGTTATTTCTGATTACGTGTATGTCATGTATGGTTTTGTTAACAGCTATTTCAAAGGAGGTATGTGTAGGTTGGTCTACCCATAGAACAGGTTGGTTCCAAAACAGTTGCTCTGCATTATTATTTATTAAGCACGTCATGTTCAGTAAGTTGCAGTGACACGTAACAAAATGGGATGTTGTTACTCACATGTACATGCAATTGGCATGGGGTAATGCCGGTCGTAAGCAACCTCTCAGTCAAGCATGACCGGAAGAGCTTGGTCTCTGTGATCAAAGCACCAGGAGTCACGGCGCGGAGCTGAATTGTGCTCCCCACCACGCCTGAGACAGCCGAGGCTCTGTGGCATCTCACCCGGGTCAGAGTCCGGTGCGCGGTGCTAGCGGCTCCGGCCTCAGGAGAGCTGGGGCGCGTTCCTGGGTTAACGCGCGGAGAGCTGGGAGCACCCGCGGGGGCAGGTGGCTCTGGTCCTGACAGGAAATCTCACCGCGCTTCTGTACCATTCAGTCATCGTTTGGCTCTTTGCCGCTTCTTCCCTTTATAGCCACTTAAGTGTATGTGATCGGCCAACGTTTTTCCTTTCCCCCAGGGATCACTTCATGACTTAAAATTGTAAGTTTGATTTTAAAGTCTGGTGACTGTTCACGCAGGGGTGAATGCTTTTGAGTGCTGAACTGTTCTTGCTTGTTTGAATAAGCCTTTTATTAGGTTAAGCAACCAGTCCATGAAAAACTAAAAAGCGGCAGATTTTCTCCTTTTACACCCTTTTGACCCAGAAATCAGGTGGGCAGCTACGGGATAATGTAAGTTTTAATTTTTGCTAAGTTTTCCAGATCCAAATGACACGGCATGTGATTGCAGCAGCAGAGAGCTGCAGAAGTGGGTATTTAGCACCAATTGCTGATTTGGCCTTTCCCCTTAGAGACTTTTCCAGGTTCTGTCTCTCCTCTTGGATTTCCTCTTCAGAGAAAAAAAATAATACCAATTTATTTTTAGATCTTTCCAAGAAAAAAGTGTTCTTCAGAGAAAGATTTAAAGGCAATGTTTTCTTGCAGGTAGATGTTAAAAAAGGATAGCTTTTGGAAGGAGCAGTCTGTGGCCAGATGTTCTGATCAGACTGTGTTTCCTAAGGCTGTATTGGGAAGTACAAGTGAGGAAGCTCACAGCTTTTTCTGGCCTGTCAGGAGGTGAGCTGTGGTGGTAGTTTTGTGGCTGGAGTAGTCTGCAGCTGTGATCCACAGGATCTAACAAGATTCCAGACGTTTCTAATGAGAAGTTGAAGGGGCAGGTTACTGCAAACAGGTTCTGGAGAATGAAAGTGAAACATTATAGAAAATGCAGGGGGTTAGACAATGCACCTGATTAGGTCTTAGTGCATGAAGTTCATGGTGTAGCGAGTGTTTAAACCCTGCCTCTGTGCAGACGCATACGAGCAAAGTGCTGGCTGTGTTCATAATAATGACTTTTGATCTGGACACTTCTACACGCTAATAGTTCGATAAAAATATAACTGGGAGATTTGTTCATAGCTCTGTGTGCATCCTTGCAGGGAGTTACTCATTTTCCCTGCCTAGGAAAGCTCATGCCAAAAACTGAGGGCTTCCAAAAGCATATATAATAAAAAGTGACCTTAAAAGATCTCCGAGAACTGTCCTCTTTTTCCTCCTCTGTGGTTCAGTGATCTGCCCCAGTTGAGTTCCCCTGTGAATCCACATTGTTCACATCGTTGTTTTCATTAGCTTATCTTTAGTGTGAATGAAAAATTAAGGAATCTTAATCCGAGGCTGGACTTCTCCTAGAGCTGTGGCAGTTTCAGTTTTCCTCCATTCTTCCCATAATGTCTTTTCTCATTTAAGTGCTGACTCCTTTCGATCGGCTACAACCAAAGCTTCCAGCATTTTTTCTGAATGTGAAAATAAAGCATTTTCAACTGCCTTGTTTCTTACAGCAGTCCTCTAGGACACTCACCTCCACTCTGATGTGTAATTTCTGTTTCTTGATGGTTTAGAAGCAGTTTAAAGAAACCTATTCAGATACCCAGGAAATTTTTTAACCTTGTCAGTGTGTGCTAGTGTAATTATTATTACAAGTGTTCATGGAACCTGCCCAAAATGTATTTTTTGAAACACTAATCAAAATTGTGCCTTCAAAGTGACATGTAACAGCTTTTTAGCACACAGCAGTATTACACAGGTAGGAGCTAATGGGGCACACCACTTTCTGCAGGCAAGGAGGGGCCTCCTGTCCAAAACAGAGTGTTGTCAATGCTATCCCAGAAGTATCCCTCTTGGAACTCGTAGGAGATGCCGTTCCTTCAGTCCCTCATCGCAGCACGCAGGAATTCCCGTGTGCACTGGGTTGTTTGAGGAGTTTTGTTAGGGGGTGGTGGGGTGGTGGTGTTGCTAGATCTGTCTGAGAAGAGTGTTCCAAGTTCTCTGGTTTCGTTGTCACTCAGCATGTCCCGTCACCAAAAGAGCTTAACAGCCAAGTTGTGAGACTATACAGGTTTTAAAAATGCAGACCAGGTCCCTAGGACACGCGAAGCCACCAGCAGAGCGCAGATGAAGCAGGGTGCCAGCATGGCCGTGACGGCTGGACAGCTCTCTGTCAGCAGCGGGAAGCCAGAGCTCGGAAAGACAGTTTGTCACCCAGGTGACTCCCTGCCCAGGAGAAGGGACACCTCCTGTGTGATTAACTTAGGTGACAGTAGGAAATTCCTCTCTCTGGGCGTGTTCGTAACATAATTCCTTCTGTCTGAAGGTTTCTGCCGCAGTGAAGAGTGGGATTGTGTGAAGTGATTTAAGGTATATAGTTGTGTACAGGCTGTACGGGTGCGTGGTAATCAGCACTGGTGTTCTTGTCAAACGTGCTGTTACCAGCCAAGTGTCGTGCAGTCTCATAGCTCCTCGTCCAAGTCTTACAAGGAACAACTGAGGGCCCTGGGCTTGTTCAGCCTGGAGAGAAGGAGACTGAGGGGAGACCTTCTGGCTCTGACAGCTCCTGACAGGAGGTTGGAGCCAGGGGGGTCAGGCTCTGCCTCCCAAGAAACAAGTGCCAGGACAAGAGGAACAGGCCTCAAGTTGCCCCAGGGGAGGTTTAGGTTGGAGCTGAGGAACAATTTGTTCCCCTGGAGGGTTGTCCAGGGCCGTCCCAGGCTGCCCAGGGCAGTGGTGGAGTCCCCGTGATCCCTGGAGGGGTTTCAAAAGGTGTGGAGCTGTGGTGTTGAGGGACATGGTTTAGTGGTGCCCTGGCAGTGCTGGGTTAACAGTTGGACTTGATCTTAACAGTCTCTTCCAACCAAAACAATTCTACAGGAGAAAGCAAATCCAACTAGGCCAAAACAGAGCCACACACTTCTGTCATCTCTACACTCTCCCTCTTAGCAAGAGGGGACTAAAAATCACCCAGCAGTTATTCCTTGCCTTTTACCATCAGCATGGTCTCATCACCGAGGCAGGGGGGAGAGGATTTGCCTTGTAATTATTAACTATTCTTAAGTTTGGAAACTTCTGGTGTCAGTACTACTGCTTAAAGATCATAGAATCATTCAGGTTGGAAAAGACCCTTGGGATCGTCCAGTCCAACCATTAACCCTACTCTACAAAGTTCACCCCTAACCCATGTCCCTCAACACCACATCTAAAACAACCCTTAAACACATCCAGGGATGGTGACTCAACCAGAGTTCCAGTACCTGATGGATGGGTTTGCCTGCCACGTACCTGCTTGCCAAATGGAGGTCCCCAAATCTACCTGAGGAGACTTCCTGGCACCAACAAATCCCAGGGCATCCTCTAAAAACTGTATCTTCCTGCTGAACTGCATCTCCAGGATGGGGACCACTTCTGGCATCCTTGCCGACAAGAGGCGGTAGGAGGTGTCGGGCTTCCCAATGAATCTCTGACGGACGCTGATTTCGTAGGGTGTATGAACTCTGATATCATCGACGTCCCTCGAGTCGAACCGGTGAACGACCTGAGAATTGCAGTCACTGATTTCCAGGCCAGAAGGGAAGAGAGTGAGCTTTCCTGGCTTGACGTTCGAGTCCGTTCTGTGGGTGATAATAACTGGAATCCTAATGATGATTCCTTCCTGGTGCTTCGAATCGGAAACCGTGGCCGTTTCCTTTGGCTTGGTTTCCAAGGGTGCTTTCCAGAGCTTGCTGCTAAACGGCCACCAAGAAGGAGATTCGAGCTCAGTCAACAACCTAGTACAGAAAAGAGAGCACGTTAGAAGGAGGAAAACCAGGAGAAGGGTCACTATCCCACCAGTTCAGAGCAAATTACAGGAGACGCAAAGATTTCTAAGTACTGAATCCAACCCTCCGTTATTTTGCTCCTCAAACCAATTTGCAGCTTACCAGGATCCATCTGTTTAAATAAAAACCCAAACCAGCTTCTCTTGATTTTCTAATGCATTGGAAAGAGGTCCCAGAAACTCCCTGCTCTGCTGGGAGAAGTCCAGCTTCCAACTGGATATATCCAGGCCAGTTTAAACCCATCTGCTCTTCACCTAACTCTGCCTTTCATCTCAACATTTCCACACTTGGCCATCACCACCACTGCCTTTTTCTCCTCCTTTATACCTCAGTTCCTTGATAATCAGATGCCACATTTGCTTTGCCCCCCACTCCCAAATTCCTTTTTAAAGTGCTGAAAGCACACAGTTGAGGATGAACAGCCCAGAGACATCCAGCATCTGCCTCACCATCAGGGCTGGTGTAGCTTCAGAAGGATACAAGCCTCCATACTGGCCAACCAGTGGTTTAAAGGTAACAGGACTCACTTTATAGAGGAATTAAGCCTCCCTGACAGGAGGTTGGAGCCAGGGGTGTTAGGCTCTGCTCCCAAGGAACAAGCACCAGGACAAGAGGAACCAGCCTCAAGTTGCCCCAGGGGAGGTTTACATTGGAGCTGAGGAACAATTTCTTCAACTCCTTAAGGGGTGTCCAGGCCTGTCCCAGGGCAGTGGTAGAGGAGGGGTTTCAAAGCTGTGGAGATGTGATGCTGAGGGATATGGGTTAGTGGTGCCCTGGAAGTGCTGAGGGAACAGTTGAACTCAGTAATATGAAAGGTCTGTTCCAACCAGAGTGATTTCATGATCCTATCTCCCTGTACAGCCAACAGCAACTTCATACTCCCCTCTGCCCTCCCACTGTGCAGTCAGTCACCTCCTCTCTCACCCACCAGCAGCCTCTGGTACTCACATCACATCCAAGCTGAAGTGGCTCATCTCCAGCTGCAGGTGGGCATAGGAGGAACCAAGTCAACCCTCTGGGACTCATCCACTGCTCAAACAGTGCTACCCAGACCCCACTAGAAACCAGTGGTGAGCTGGTTAGAAGCATCCCACAAGCCAAAGCAGCCTTGCAGGCCACCAGGAGTTCTCAGCCCACCCATCAGTCACTTAGCAAAGCCATCTCTGGAAGCACAGACGGGGATTCTCAATCAACCCACGGGAGGAAAGAGGATCTGTTTAAACCAAGCAACAAGAAAGCTCTAAGAAAGTTCTAAGAAAGTTCAACCCAGGTCAGAGCTGTGTGTCCCCCCTCCCACCCCACGAATACCTTGAAGGCTACCCAGTGATTAGACACGTGCCACCAGCACATCAGTTGTAATAGATGCTTCTAACGAAGCCAAACCCCAGGTAATCTTGAGCAAAACACCATCTTACTGATGCTACAAAATACTATTTAATGACTTAAATCTTAAAGGTCGAGCCTTATTCAACCAAAACACCAAGTGCTGCTGCTTGGTCACTCATCTGGAGAGCCAGCAGGATTTGATTGGCTTAGAAGTTTACTCGAGAAAGGCAGCACTTGATAAAACACCCATCCCAGCAGTGCTGCTCTCGAGATGCTTTTGATAATGATTTGTTTTCCACGAGACAATCGGCGCGTCTAGAGAAGACCCTGCCACTTGTAAAGTCCTGTTTAATTTGGCAGCAAAGAGCCCAATCTGGAAGGGGAAGCTCAAGCTGAACGTGCTTTGTTTACCAGCCATCAAAATTCTGCACTGGCTTCTAAACAGACCTGCTGAAAGAAATTCGTCTGCTAGGAAAAGTAGAGGAAAAAAAAAGTAGTCCTACTGGGAGTCAACCACTGAATTCATGGATAGCAGAGGCAGGAGAAATTGTTCCAAGAATCTACTCCCAACCAGCAGATATTTATGGAGATAGCATGCAACATGAGTAATGGGTCTGGAGCTCTCTGCTGCCCTTTGAAAATGCTGTGACACTCTATGGAAAAAAAAAGAAATAAGGGAAGAAAAGAAAACCAACAAAAAAACCAACCCAGACAGACGAAAGGAGATGTAACAGAAAGCTCTACAATAACAGAATGGCAGAGGATCATAGATTTAGGGCTGAATTCTGAAATGCTGAGGTTCAACTGAAGTTCAACAGAGAGAACACAACTGAAAAAGCCCAACCAGCACGTGCTGCTTTCCAAATTAAAAGCCGTGCTCTAACCTACCTGCTCTAACTCCACAGGAATAAGTGACCTCATCTGATTTCTACTGAATGCAGCACTCATTTTCTGTCCTCTCGGTGTATTAGAGTTACACCAAGGCAATTCAGGGCAACGAGAGCTTATGTCTGTGCCTTCACCTACAAGAAGTATTTCAATTCTTACCGCAATACGGGTTCGCTTCGTCCATTCTCATCACCATGACAAAAAACACAGGGCATTCACTTCCCAAGAAGCAGCTGCAACGTGACAGGTCTAAAGCTGCCTTTACACTGTGGTAACTTGATTCTGGAGAGCTTTGAGCCTCCTCCTTCCCCAGGGATTGACATCGTGGTTGTGAGACATCTGATTTACGGTCAGAAGTCTTCTAACTAAAGCTCCAGCCAACTCCTTTGGTCTTCCACAAGAGCTGTCACCCCTCTGGATCAAGAAACTATATGACTGGTCCTTATACACTAACAAAAACTTATGACCAGAGCACTTTGTCCTCTCATATATTAAAAAACAGAACCAGCAAGTCTGGTTTTCTGTTTATTTTTGGTCTTTGAACATCTGCTAGCACATCAGATTCAGCTCCACCTCTGCTGGAAGGAGCTGTGTATACCCAGGAATCCACAAGAACAGATGGAATACTCCAAAAAACCCCACACATCCAGGTGAGATAAAGTTAATCAAGGCTTTAAACATATAAAAGTAGATAAAGGAGCTTGGTCCTTCTCATGGAAGACACCACCATTGAACTGGTGCTGCTCATACAACCAATTTTTGTGTCTGCCAGTTACCAAAGTTTCCTTCTTGGGCAAAATCTGCGACACACGCAGCATCAGAATGCCTCAAAAAGCTCAGAGCAATTAAAACACACCCTCATTAATGGCTTCTGGGGCCTGTTGTAGCCTGCGAGCAAACTGGCCAAACTCTTCACGCCGCAGATGAAATTCTCAGCTAACACTTGGGCACTGCCTGCCTTTGTTTTTCCATTTTTAAATCAAAGGCTCCAGCACTTCAGATTCACGAGGACAAATAATACCTCCCAGTGCATCTTAACCCAAAACAAAACTCTCTTCCAAAAACAATGAGCAGGTGTTTATTTTCCTACTCATTGTTTATTGCTACAGAACCTCAAAAGCTATTGCCGAAGCTTTCGGTTCTCTTGGCTTTTCATGAAAGGGTCCAGAGAGTATCACCAGAATCACTGGGAAATTGAGACTCTTTTAGACACGATGTCTGTCTGAAAACAGCTGCTTCTTCCAAGATCAACTGGCTTGAACTTCATTGTGTTTGTTTCCTCGTGCAGGTGTCGGAGCTTCTACAAAGACATTCACAGCCATAGATATTCAAACATGACAATGCTACTCTTAAATCCCCTGGCTATGTGGGATGGCTATCAAACCCATCCTGCAGCATCTAAAATACCAAAGAATAATCCACTTTGAACATTAATTATTCAGTAGTAGAATCACAGAATCGTTCCGGTTGGAACGGACATTTCATTATCATGGAGTTCAACTGTTCCCCCAGCGCTGCCAGGGCACCACTGACCCCTGGACCTCAGCACCACAGCTCCACGGGGGGCTTGGAAACCCCTCCAGGGATCACGGGGACTCCACCACTGCCCTGGGCAG
>WTSP01012634.1:0-23391 GCA_025331215.1 Actenoides lindsayi | reverse complement strand
AGGGGTTTCCAAGCCCCCTGTGGAGCTGTGGTGCTGAGGGCCACGGGTCAGTGGTGCCCTGGCAGTGCTGGGGGAACTGTTGGACTCCATGAGCTGAAAGGGCTCTTCCAGCCAAAACTATTCCATGATTCTAAAGGTGCTGGGGGGAAGGACAAGTTTGATGTGTTGCTTCCTTTTGGGATTTATCTGCAGCCTTCCCTGTGTACAGCACATGCAGTGAGCAGTTCCTCACCAACAAGTACGTGCTGACTCTCGTGACTCTCTGGTAGCAACCTAGAAGTTAGAGTCACTCCTGAAACAAATGAAAAATTTTTCCGTATGAATTTCTCACTTGAAAAGGTTCTGACACATAGAATGGAGCACAGATGCCTTTTCAATCACATTCTACCCAAAGCTTTCTTTCTTTCTGTAGGTTTTATCTTACTTAAAGGTGGGCAGGACTTCCAGCAGAAGCAAGTGCTTTTTGCAGTGCCTGTAAAGAAGTGCTTTTCCTCTGCACCCCAGCAGAGGGCTAAGTAGGAATTTCTCAATAATAGGCATTTATTTTCACTTTTGGGGGTGATACAAGGATGAGGAGAAAACCCAGTATGCCTCCTCTCGTATTGTAAAACCTGTCCAGATCATCAGAAAACACTGGGAGGGTTTGCAGATAGCTTGCATGCAGTGGTTTATAAAAGATGCCTCATTTAGGGGACAGAGGCACGGTAAGATCAGGACCCACTCTCAGTGCTGTTTGAGATTTTTCAGTTCTGTTCCATAGACCAGTGTGGGAAAGGCCTGTTTGTGTTTCATTTTTTCCTGGTCTCCGCTGGTCTCCTCTCCTTTTCTTACGCTTTGCATGAGGGGACTTGAGCAAACCTGTATAAACCTCTTGCATTATTTATCGCCGGTTGTTTACAGCATACAGTGTGCTGCTTTAGCTGATTTTGGCTTTGGACCCCCCACGATGCCCCGGCAAGGGTAAGGTAATAGGAGCGTAGTGTTAGTGTCAGCTGTGGGTCAGGGATGTCAGGATGGTATATCATTAAAATGTGACACTGCCAAAAACTGCCCCAGCTCCCCTGTCCTCGGCAAAGAAACCCGTCGGTGTGCGGTTGCCCGCCGCTCCTGCGAGCTGGCATTCAGCTGAATTGTGCATTTTGAGCGCGCAGCCAGCCGCAGATCCGGACCTCCGCAGTGAAGTGATGGGCTGCCCGGCACAAAGGGGGAGTTCTGTAGGAGCAGTGAATAATGGGAAACCCCTTTCATCGGCACTGCTAACCTTTTGGCAGCCACCAGCAAACTCTATTCTGATCTGCTGATTGGGGAGGACAATACACTGAAGCTCACTTTGAATGAATGCTGCCACCAACAGTGTCCCCATTCAGAGGGTTTTGGGAACCATCTTTGACCATTGTCTGCCATCACTCCTTCAGACAGTAGGAAAAGGGAAAGTGAGCGGGTCTATAGGGGGAAAAGTACTTCTTTTCTTGGCTTTAATCTCTCTTTAAAGCTTCATAGATCTACATTTCCAGCTGAGCTACTGGAACTATGCAGTGTCAGATAAATACAGAAGAGAGAGGTTTCAAGCTGAGCTTTTAAATCCCCTTATCTGCATGAACTAATAATGCAGATTTAGTGCTGTTAAAAACAGAGACTGATAAGTCTTTTCCTTTAAAGCCTTTAAACTGCTAAAGAGCATTTAACAGCGATGCAGTTCAAACCCAGTGAACAATACTGAGAAGGAAAACAGTTTAATGAGCTAAACCTTCACTGAATGAAACAGAAACACCTTCTCACAGTTGATTTAGGTCACTGTGGGAGTCAGTGAAAGCGCAGTTCTGTTCACGCTGCATCTTCATAAACATGAATTAAGTACAGCCTTTTCATGTACGGTAGAAGCATCACAGGGGGGTGAAATACGAAACAGAAGAGAGTCTGCAAATAAAGCCCAAATGAATAAGTTTAATGGCCAAAATCATCGGGGAAGTTCGCTTCCCCAAAACTAGTTTTTAACTCCGCGGTTATAATACATGGGCACAAAGCTGCATAGCATCTCTAAATTACTGAGAAGGGGAGAGGATAGGGGGGAAAAACAAAGGAAAAAGTGTCAAGTTGAATGTTTAAAGCTGCTGCTCAAAGTTTTCTCCTGAGGGAATCCATTGGTAATCGTGATAATCGTGTTTTGGTAGTACAAAGGTTTAGTCTTACAATGAAGTGATTTAGCTTTAAAAATGCTGAAAATGAATTTAATAGTGAGAAGAGTGCTTTTAAAGACCGCTGGCTGGTCTGTGCTCAGCCTGATTGGCTTTAGCATTTGCCATTTAGCAAGGGTGAAGAAAATGTGGCGTTAGACTCTTTAAAGACTAGGAGAGTTGGAATTACACTGGTGTTAAGCAAATACTTGCTTGTATATTTACAAACACATACAGAGTGTGTATGTAGAAGTTGGTGTGTGTAAGGAGCCTCCGCTGATGCTAACGGAAACCCAAACTGAATTCCCAGAAGTCAGCCACGTTGTTCCAGACAGACACAAATACAGTCAAAACGGAATTTGCTTTATAAATGAAATGAGAATGCCTGCTTTATATTTTGCGGGGCAAAAAAATTATTCCGGGCTCATTTTGGATAATCCCCAAGTACAATTAGCCCTGTTTGCATAATACTTTTTTGTATTTTCTAAAGTTTAAGGTACACGTGGGAGCAAGAAAGGAAATGTAATTTACATCTTAGTTTAGGCTTTCATACATCTGCGGCAATTAATGCTTGCGCATATGTCGTTAATTAATCATATTGCGTATTAGTCCTGTCCTTTAGACGCTTGCGGGGGTAAAACGGCTACTGAATTTCATACAGTGGCTAGGGAATGTGTAGAAGCTGTAGGATAAGGTCCCCTAAAAGTGTAAGAAGAGAGTTTGCGAGGGACAGGGACGTGAGATGTTAGCCTGATACTGCGGTTCTTGGTGTGCCAGCCATTTAAACTTCCTGAAATTATCTGGAGCATTCAGATCCATAAAATGAATGTGGTTTTTTTTTTAAAGAAAGTGACAGTGCTCTTCTCTTTCCCTATTGAAATGTTCCCTGGCCTAGTTCAACAGAAACATTTTTACATTACAACTGTGAAATCTTGGCATAAAGCTCCCCTTTGTGCCCTTCATTATTTTCTCACAAATATAGTCCATTGTCACATAGCTGAAGTTAATTTGATCAACATTGGGACATTTAACTTTTATGTCCGGTCAAAGGAGCTGTTTCATGCTCATTTTGGGTATTCAAAAGAAATGATTGCCAGAAAAATAATGTTACTATTAACAATTCAGAGCAATTAGTTTCCCAGGGAGAGGCGATGTGATGCACCGGCTCCACACAACTATTCTTTGTCATTTTATGGATGCTCATCAGTCAACTGTCACATCTTCTCAAAGACCCCTCCAATCTAAATGTTTCTCTTTGGGCTTTTCCCAGAACTAGCAGCTGAATGAGCAAAAGAAAAGCCACTTAGTTTCTAGGCAAAGGAAAACTTCACTCTAAAGATCTGGGTCATTTGAGAAGATCCTAGGAGTAGCTCACTTGGGGGGGGTGGGGATTTTTTTACTTTTATTTATTTTTTGCAACGGTGATTTTAACATCAAGCGAGAACTCTGTGTAATCGTGTACCTTCTAATGTTTAGTGAAATTTCTGTGTGTTCAGATAGAATGCGCTCCCAGGGCAAATAAACCTTCCGTCCAAACATCTCCTAACAAAGGTTTAAAACCCTAGATCACATTCAAAAAGACAGCTTTTCATCAAACACCCTGAGGCTCACCTCATTAATATTCAGTCATCTCCCCCCTTAAACTAAGGTTAAGTGCTCTCAAAATTAGCGTGTTTGTATAATATGCTCTTTAAAGAGTAAATCCAGCAAAATTGTCTTGTTACTTTCAACCTGTCAAATACCATCAGAGACTTTTTCCTTGCCTCTTGCTTTTCTGCTGCCTGGAGCTTTTTCACATTTGATGCCGTTCTCAAAAATGTAACTCCCATGTCCTTCCTGTTTGCACAAACACAGTTTGAATTTTACTTCAATTACATTTTTAACAGAAAAATAATTTTGTACTTCTGTGCATTGTAATGGAAAACATACATGGTTATCATTTTAAAGACACATGAAATGCATTTCCATAATAAGTGAATGATGACTGCTGATAGTCCCAGTTGGTAATTTTGCCCTCATTCTGTTATTTTCGGCATCTGGAGCCCCCCCATTTTTCTTTTTGACATTAATAACAGAACAAGTTATTAACAAGTTGGCAGCATTTATTATTGAGGTTGTAAATGAAAGATGTCGGTTTTCTCTCACGATAAAAAGAAATCTGTATAAAACCCTGCCATTATTTTTTATACAGATTTCTTTTAATAGCAGGTTTGGAGGCGAAGGTCTGACCGGAGAACCGGCAACCCAAAATCCAGAACTTTAAGAACTTCCAGGTGTCACACAGAAAGGTGTCAATTAAAAAGAGCGTGGATACCCTAAGTCACTCTTCACTTTGCCTATTGTCAGTGTGGCTGTGGCTCTTTCAGAGGAAACGCTGCCTGTAAAGGCTCTGGGGTGTCCGGGGGATTTCGACAGTTCTTGTCCCAGAAGCCGACTGACTCTCCTGCGGTGTGGATCGCAGCGAGAGATTCCAGCTCAGCTCGGGACCTGGGGCTGCTTTTGGCAGCACCCTGAGCTGCCACCTCATCCTTCATAAGGGCTTTCCTCCTTTTTAGCTATCTTCCAATAATAATATCTTCCTGGAGCTGCCTCAGTTGGCTGCTGTGTCTTTCTAGGAGAGTATAGCTGATGTAACTGCAGGCTAGATGGGATGTATTGTAAAAACAGCCGCTCCCAGAGAATGTGTGCGATTAAACACGGGCAACACAAGAAAAGAGAGAATGCCTCTTAAGAAGAAATGTCTCTAACTCACTTGTTGCCTGCGTGGTTTTTCTCTGAAAATGGCTTTATCTGGGAACACGCAGAGTGCGTCACGTTCTCATTGAGTTACATTTCTCTTTTTACTGTAATTTGTTCCTTAGGGAGTCTGGAGCTAGATAAAGAGCAGTCATTAGTTTCCTGCTAAAGGTGACACTCACATCAGCATTCATTGTGGTTTGTGTCTTTTGAAATGTTCTATTGCATAGCCATATAATCTTCCAGGAGAGCTGGGATTCAATTAAGAAGAATCTATATGGGCTGTTGATCCAATTTTTATTCATTTGCTGAGAAATGAAAATAAATTGCTATTGTGATTTTATTTACAATGCTCACTGTAGGACGATGCTATGAGCTGGAAGTTTGGAAGAGCTCCGTTCTGCTTCCATCTGAGCCAGTGGGCACCAAGTGAGCAGCCATCTCTCAGCAGGGACACGGGATCTCTGTGTGAGAGGGTTCTTGTCTTTGAGTCTTGTATTTTGTGTCCTGGAGTATTCTTCCAAATAGCTCAATAACCAGACACAATTACAGCATTTTTAGCCACTTGTTCGGCTGTACAAGTGCTGAAGTAGTTGTAGATGGACTTGGCAGATGTTCTTCATGGACTGACAGGTAAATAGCTGTAACTGCTTCACCTTCTGTGAGAGCTTCCTTACCCTCCTTCCATCGGTGCAGGGTTTAAGATGCAGCTCAGGTGATTCGGTTTCTCACTCCAGCAGGAAAGTGCTCCTGCTATCTCTGGACCCACCAGAATCTGTTTTCTTCAAACCTGATGTTGAAAGTTCTCATTTTTTAATCAGTGTGCCCTTTGAAAGAGAGGGGTTTTCCCTTCTCTTTAGCACTTCAGATGTTTCTGTCCTGTCACCCCTGGTTTGTTTCCTCTTTGAGCTCAGTAGTCCACTGTAGTGCGATTTTCAAAGGGGTCAGTGCCCAAGCTAACAATTAAGTGTGTAAAATCTGCTGCTAGTTGGCTTTTCTCAGCATCAAGCGTCTTTCAATCCTTTGTGAGTGAAGTCTTCCTGTGTTTCTGGCAATTTGCATTACTCTTTTCTAGCAGAGGTGGGTTCTGTTTTCAACCTGCAGTCCCTCGGAGCCCATCTCCCCAGGCCGGCTGGCGGAAGCGGGTGGGTTTGTGCCACCCGCAGCACCTGTGACACGGCCAGTGTCCTGTCACCTCCCGCTGTGCCCTTCGCCCAGGAGGTCAGGCTGGCAGCGGCGTTTCTGGCAAGCCCGGTGGGATACAAATCTGGCAAGATTTCGTAACCGTCCTGCTCCAGAACTTCCGTGGAGGAATTTTAATCTTCCATGATAAAGTAAAGGAAGAGTCACAAAGATGTGTGATTTCTCTGGCTTCTTGTTTTCTCTTACATCAGGTAAAGAGCAAGAAAATGTCTTTGTAAGGTAACACCCTTGCCGTAGCATTGTATTCTCCTGTAGCAAAATTGACAAGTACTTACATCATTATACATGGCTGCTATTTCATTAGGCGAATGTCAGTGTCAGGTAAGATCATGGTTTTGTCAATATAATGAAAATACCAGTCAAGTGAGGAAAAAGTCACAATTTTCCAGCTCTAAAAATTGATTTTTATTGCTCTTCTTGTAATCCTTTCTTTGGATTAAGTATTTATTATTGATGTGGTCTTTCTTTTAATCTTAATAGCTGCTGACATTGTAATTAATTAAAAAATACAACATTTTTTTGCCCAAATGGCACTATATTGAAATTAAAAGTGAACATCGCATATTAGTTAAACAGCCCTGGCAAATGTCTTGAGTGCTAAGATGATTGCCTAAGCTTCTTGACAATTCCCTTCATCTTGCTGTATGCTGCTTGACCTTTTGAGATGTTTTGGTGTTATTAATAGGTTTTAGCTATTATATCAGAAAGAACAAGGCACAAAAATATGATAAACTTTATCTTTTTAATGACAGTGCTACAACACCTTAGGCATGCCAATGAAGGCACTTACATCTTTTGAGGCACACTTAGACAGTCGCCAGGTAACTTTTATTCAGAATTGATGAGGATTTTTCTGGAATTTGTCTCTAAATGTGTATCTGAGAGTGCAGACTGGTGTGAGCTGAGCGCTGGCTGTGCTGCAGAAGGGAGGCAATGCCCAGAAGACGGGACAGGGTTCTGCTTCAGACCTTTCTCTGAAACCTCTGCTGGAGGTGAATCCCCCACGGACCAGTTCTCAGGGTGCGGGTGTGCAAGTTGGTCTCTGACTAAAGCTTATAAAGGAAAAAGTTATGAGGATAGGAGTGGCAGGAATCTGAAAGGACACACAGCAGTCCTCTGTCAAGTTTTGTATAACTCATCACCTCGTGTTTCCATTCTCTTGGCCTTCTGTCCCTGAACATGGCTGTGGTAGAAGGCAGGTTTCACTGTCGTTGTTCCTTGACTTTCCACCAGAAGTCACTGCAGCAGTTGTTATTACCTCTGGCCTTATAGACCTATGGAAAAGAAAGTATATGTGACCTTCTTATCTGTAGGTCACCAGCTACCTCCATGCTGGCTCTTGGCTCCCACTGGCAGGATGGTCAAGTCACTATCTGACGCCTTTTGTTTTTTAGTTTCCCCCTTTCTAAAGATTTCTCTTTGGGGTAAGATCCTCTCCTCTCAAGAAGAGGTGAGTTGAGCCTGCCCTTTGCCAGGCGTGGCCATGAGTCACCAACCCGCTGCCCGCGGGGTCTGGCTGCAGGCAGGAGCCTTTCAGTGACCCTCCTGCACGACTCCAGCCCGGGGACACGGGCAGGGGGTCCGGGCTCCTGTGCCGCACGCAGCGAGGGTACCACCGGCCCCGCTGGCTCCATGGCCGCGGTGTTCCCCAGCACCTCGCGGGCTGGCCGAGGTGTGGAACGGTTCCACCAGCCCGGGCAGAGGTGTAGGGCAGCATCGCTTCTACTCCAGATCAAAACAGACGCTGTGGGTCAAACATCCACTCAGGTCATCAATACAGAAGACGAGTGGTTTCACCTGAGAAATGACGGGCACCCTGGCACCAAGCTGTCCGCTCCTCCCTGCACACTCAGCTGGGATTGTCGTCTCCCGTTCCTTGGGAGAGGACGGTTCATCCAGGCAGCAACACCTTCTCTGCAAAAGCAGCTTCTGTACCGTTAACTCCTCTGTGGGGGTAGTGGGCCAAAATGAAGAGGTTGTGGAAATCTCCTACCGTAGCCCAAGAGTTGTACGAGAAATACGGGAGTGCTCATATTAGCTGGTATTTAGCTTAAACACATTTAGTTATTACAAAAATTTGCTCACTGAATAAAATATGGCTTGACCTCTGGGTTGTTTCTTCCCAAGAAATGTGACAGTGTCCCTCCTTCTCCTCCATTCAGCCTGCTTGGCAGAGCTGCAAGTTTTTTGTTTTGTTTTGTTATGTTATTGTTGTGTTTAAAAAAAAACAACAAAAAACCCCTCAAGCCCCTCTTTTCAGCGGTGTCAAGTTAGGATGAATTGGCCAGGGAGGCATGTTTATAGACTGTGCGAAGAACTTTGTCTTTGTGTGGGAATGCTGGTGACACTGGTATGGCTTGCCTGAATGAACTGCGATGACGCGGCTAATAAGGTGTCCTGCTGAGCGCTGCTGCAGCCTTTCTCAGACCTCCCACTTAATGCCATTCAGCTCCAGCTCAGTGTAGCTAATTTTTCCCATTCCTTCAATTCTTTAGGCCTCCTTACAAATAGAAAAGTCAACTTTCACACCGAGGAGAAGATAAGTGCTTTAGGAAATAATCGTGTAAACAGAATGTTACCTTCTGACCTGATGCTGATACCTTGGTCTGGGACAAAACCCAGCTGGCTATTGCATTAGACATGGCTATTAAAGGAATAATGCTGCTGATCCTCCTTACAAAGTGCCCTGAGAAATGGTTTAGCCAAATCACAGTGCCTCTTGTCACACTGAATCATGTTCAGCCGCTCTCTTCCATGACCAAATTGCTGATATTTAGCCGCTTCCTTCTCTTCTTTCTTGCGACAGTACGGGAGGGGGATAAGTACGGCGGCAAGGGTCAGTCGGTCGTGTTTCTGACTGCCCTGTTGCTTTCTGGCTGAATTTCAGTGCTTTGAAACGTATCTCTAGTACACCGTATATAGCTTTTGTAAAGAGGGTGCATTTCATAAAGGATCTGTAATTGTAACTACTCTAATGAAAGGATTTCAGTGATTCCAGTAACAAGAGAATTTTTCTTTTTAAGATCGTATGGAGTGATTCCTTCTGGTGTTTAGTGTAGAGACTGAAAGGAATAACTAGACCCAGATTTCCAGCAATATTGAGGAGGAGAAGAGGAGCCTCTGCCTCTTACTTGTTTCAGTCTTGGTAGGAACATGGCATCGGTGGCTTGGAAAAAACTCACCCTTCCCAGTCCATTTAGCTGGCACTGCCATTCAGACTGAGAGGGCTGTCTTTATGGCAGAGAAATCTGACATATCCTTGGCTCCAAGACCAAACCCTGAGTGTTTGCTTCTACCCCGGTGTTCCTTTGGCTTCTGTCTGGGTTTGCCTGTCGCGGGGCTCTGGCTGGCCCCTGCGCCGAGCTGGGTAATGCTGTGGTCCCAGGCAGACCAGTGCAGCTCAAGCTAAACCCATTCAGTGTTGTATCTCAGAGGGTTTCAGAAGTTTCTCTGAATTTTCCTGACACACCCAGAATTACAGACAGTTTTTGTGACAGGTCTTCATGAAAACATGTCAGGGCGCTGCCATTCTAAGCAGCACTGATGGGTGGAGGTCATTTTCGTGGAAGTGTTACCGACGCAGCAGAGCAAGGACGTTTCCAGCACAGATGGAGTCACTTCTTTCTGGGTTTCTAAGACAGCCGCTGATAGCCAGTGTGAGGCAAAGTGCAGTAATTAGACCAAAATTAGAATTTAACATATTTATTTTGCAGCAAAGAAATTGCAGTAGTAATTTAACACTGATTTGCCCCTTACCGGTGAAGTTGACTCCTTAACACCTCCCAGTGGATCAGACTCACCAAAACATTTAAGCACCTCACTAACTTTGACTGTAAACTTTACTTTAAAGTTACAATTGCTTGAGTGTTTCCTTACTTTACTGTCCTGTCCCTTCTAAAAAGCTGTTCACTTCCGTTTGATTCTTGCAGTCTGCCTCTTCTCAAAATACAACAAATTTGAAAAGAAACAGATAATAACCCAACCAGTCCAGAAGTTCTTCTGTGTAGAGCCAGAGTTGTAGAATTAGTTTGAGACTGGCAGAATAATTAAGGTAATTTCTTCCAAGTGTGAAGAATCTCAATACTATCATCAACGACTCCTTACGCAATTAAAAGTTCTGTGTTTGTGGAACTGGTAGCAGAGGAATCATCTATGGCATTTATATTTGTGTGTTTTAAAGTATGACAAGGCTGTCAATGAACCCAGTTCTAAGTGTGCATTTTTCCCAGTGGTCCTTATTTGTCATGTTGGACTTGTTATTTTGATTTCCAAAATGCATGGAAGTAAATGATAATTCTTTGGTATGTTCTAAGTGCAAATCAGCTATTTCCTTATAAGCAATACTTCCTGGAGCAAGCACAAAGGATTAGGAGAGTGAATGTGTTCTCCAGACCTTTCCAAAGGGGGAAGAGTTCTCTGTCTGGAAATGGAGGGCTGCAGTCTCTTTGGAAAGTTTTCTGGTTTGTTGTCATTCAGGCGTTGGCTACATCCTGATTGCCCAGCATCATGCCCATCTACAGTCATGATGTTTTTACCCAAGGCACCTATTTTGGCACAAGCCATTTAGAAAAGTTGTACAGGAGGGCACAAAGCCTTAAAGTGTGTTGAAGCCCTCGGGGATAATCTGGTAGTCAGCAAGTACAAGTTAAAGGAAATGGCACTAAGTCCTCCCACTAAAAACATGAGATTAATGCTGGTGACATAGGTTGGCTGCTTTCTTTTTGATTCAGATTTATCACTCCCTTGACTGATTCATGGCAGCATTTTTAAAGGACCGTTTGATTCATGGTAAAAGGGAGGGTATTCTTATAGAAACAAACAGCAAAGTAGAATAATGCAAATTTTGAAGCCTTCCTGGTTTATTTGTGAGTACTTGGTCTTGTCAAAAAGAAAAAAAAAAATGTCTTCTGAGTTCTCATTTACTTGTGCATGTGATGAACTGCATGTATTTGGGCTTCAAACACGGAAACAAGAGGAATGGAACGCTGGTTTAGCTCTCCCTCCAGTCCAGCACCTTCGCCGTCTCCTCGGTCCAGCAGGACTCGCCGTGTTTTGCAGCACTGGATTTCCATCCGAGTCCCCCCAGTGTCAGGTGGTTTTCCTGCATGTTCCTGGGGGGCGGGGGAATATTGCTGTGCTCTGCTTTATTGCCATCTCCTCTGCTGTCTTGGAGTCTGATTCTGAAAGCACGGTCAAGATCAGTTGATTCAGCGTAATTGTAGGCACCAGAGAGTATTTCAAAATGAAATGTAACAAACTGCTGAAATAATTCTAAGATTAGGGAACTCTAGACCTAATAATAAGTTCTGGTGGCAAGGACAGTGGGCTACCCACATGCATTAAGTTGAGTCGTTTACAGCATATTTAATTGTTAGGCGCCCCAGGTCATTTAGTAAGTGTATAAATGTGTATATCCCTTGCTGTCCCACTGTTGGTAACTTTACTGTGTGCCTAAATTTCACCATCTGTGAAAAGGAGATGGATCAGAAGCCACTTAAAGCATCATTCTTGAGAATTAACATTTGGACGTTTCTACTTCAGTCTGTCACAAGACAGTCCTCCTGAAAGGTCCACCAAGACAAACTACAAGGGGAGCAACTGGTTGAAATTACCCATTTTAAAGTTGATGTTGATTTGTATGCAAATCATGTTTAAATCTGGTAATGTGCAAGACTATGAAATGACTGAATTTTAGTGAATTGATCAGAAGCAGACTAATCGGCCATTTTTGTTCATCAGTTAGGAGACATTTTAACTGGCTATTTTTGGAATAGTCTGTTTATTTGGAAAATCCGTCTTTGCATAATACAATCACAGGCGTCATTCTCATAATATCAATTTGTTTTAAGAGGCCTTCTCTAGACCTTGATGTCATTCCTGCAATATCTGTCATTTCTTTGTCAGCAGTAAATGGCAATGAGCAAAGCCAGAAGTAAGATATGAATCAGGAAAGCTGGCAAAGCGAAAATCACCTTTTCTCACGTATGAGTTGCGTATCAGATTTTGCAATGATAGTGTTAGCAAATTGTGTTAATGTAGATGATTTAACTTTTAAGTTCTCGTTTTCCTTTAATGTGCCGTGAGGGCACTAATCAAACTAATGTTATGTACAGGTCAAGAGTGACAGGTTTTTCTCGGTGCTTGCTGGGAGCTGACAGTAGACAGTATTTATTAACAGTACCTGCAATAATTTGTCAGCTGAATGGAGGATTTGAGATTTTCATGCCAGAAAAGTATAAGTCTTTGCAAGAGATTTTGCTTCAAAGGATCACTGCCTGTGGTGGGTTGACCCTGGCCAGGGGCCGGGTACGCACCAAAGCTGCTTTCACTCCCCTCCTCAGCCGGACAGGGGAGAGAAAATCCAACAAAAGGCTTGTATGTTAAGGCCAAGGAGAAATCACTTGCCAGTTACCGTCATGGGCAAAACGGACTCGACTTGGGGAAATCAGCTTAATTTATTAGCAATCACGTCAGAGTAGGGTGATGGGAAATAAACCCAAATCTTAAAAACACCTTCCCCACACCCCTCCTTTCTTCCCAGACTTATTTCACTCCCAAATTCTCTACCTGCTCCCCCTGAGCAGTGCAGGCAGGCAGGGCATGGGTGTTGTGGTCAGTTCATCACACGTTGTCTCTGCTGCTCCTTCCTTTTCAGGGGGAGGACTCCTCACACCCTCCCCCTGCCTCAGCTTTGGCCAGCAGCAGGTCCATCTTGGAGCCGGTGGCATTGGCTCTGTTGGACATAGGAGAAGCTTTTAGCAGCTTCTCACAGCAGCCACCCCTGCAGCCCCCCCACTATCAAAACCTTGCCACACAAACCCAGTACGCTACCTTAGGTCCAGTGCTCATAATTTTTCAGTAGAGTAACATGCCTTACATAATAGATTACTGTGACTAAAAATGCGAGGTGATTTTAGGAGGAGAAGCAGTAATCTCACTGTAAATGTTGTATTTTTCTTTAGAGCTTTGAAAAGTCTAAGGGGATGTAATGTATTAAAACTTCTAAAGGCATTTGCAGTGAATGCCTCCTGGCTGGGCAGTGTTGTTCCAGGAAGCCCACTTACTGTGCATCACTTCATCATCCGTTAGCGGTCTGTACGGGTCCCACCTCTGGCCCAGCTGGGGTTTGTGGCATCACAACGTTTACGTGTTTACATATTCCCAGAACGAATGCAGTGCATCGCCTTGCATTTGTTCCTTGTTTGCTATACGCTGCCAGCCAGCGTGCCATCGCGGGCTTCTGGGCACCTTGGGGCTGTAACAGTCACATTGTGGGTGTTTCGTGCCTTCCTCGGCTACTGATAGGAAATTAATTGTGTTGATTCCTGTTTTGAAATCAAGTGTGAATCAGTGGATTCCCAAATGCCAGGATCTCTGGGAGCGTGTAAAATTGCACATTGGTAGGAGTACCAAAAAATTGACATTAATAATAGATAAGCTAATAATATAATAACCATTTTTAATAATGCAAGATTTGAACGATGTTTTAGCTCCCTGTCTGGCACCGAGCAAAGGCTCGAGGAAAGAGTCAGTCTTCACTCCACATCTGCAGAGATCGACTTTTAGCTGTTCGCTACAACCTCATTAAAAATGTGCTTTCAAGGGTGGAGCACCTCCATGATGCTCTCAAAATTTTGGTGGTGCCCAGGTACTGGTTCTGCATTATTTGTGCTAACTGCTGTAGACTGGCTTTCCTCCAAGCTGCTCTTTCAGCCAGACAGGGAAAACCAAATGCATTGTCTTCCTGGAGTTGGAGATAGATTTGCTTAAGCAAAGAAAATCACCCCAAAACCACGGTTAATATATTGTTCCAGTACAAACTGGTAGTTTTGATTGTTCCAATAATTATTTCTGAGATTGTGCTTAGAAGATCCATGTATTTGTGCATCCTCGCATATACGTAAAGATGAATGACAGGTTTGTTTTCTTTTGTTTTGTTTTTTTTTCCAGAATTATAGATCAGCGGTTTGAGAAAGTTTCGTATTTTGTCTTTGGAGATTTCAACTTTAGACTGGATGCCAAAGCAGTAGTAGAGGTAGGACTTCTATTTTTCTTCTCTTGCAGATCCTAACAGGTTTTATTTCTCAAATATTTTTGCCTGTGGAAAAGCTACAAGTGACTTAACAAATTAATCTTAATGTTGGCATCAGGCTTGGCTAAGAATACTTCCAACAGGAGCATCTAGGCTGTTTAGTCTGGAGAAGAGAAGACTAAGAGGGGATCTTATCAATGTTTACAAATATCTGAAGAGTGGGTGTCAAGTAGAAGGGGCCAGGCTCTTTCCAGTGGTGCCCTGTGGTAGGACGAGGGGCAATGGGCACGAACTGGAACACAGGAAGTTCCACCTCAACATGAGGAAAAACTTCTTTCCTGTGAGGGTGATGGAACCTGGAACAGACTGTCCAAAGAGGTTGTGGAGTCTCCTTCTCTAGAGAGATTCCAAACCTGCTTGGACACGTTCCTGTGTGGGCTGCCCTGGGTGATCCTGCTCTGGCACGGGGCTTGGACTCGATGGTCTTCAGAGGTCCCCTCCAACCCCCACCATTCTATGATTCTGTCAAATCTCTTTGCGCTTCAGCACAGGACACCACATTTTTGCTGTATGTTTGTGACTTTTGCTGTATGTTTATAGCTCAAAGTGAATCTCACAATCATTAACTGCAAGTGGAGTAAGTGCTGGTTTATATTTCTACTCTGTGGGGAAAGAGAGAGAGAGATTTCCTAAATACATTTGATAGAACTCCACCCTTCAAAAATTGAAGCTGACATTTGTGCAAACCTTTGTGACAGGAGCATCACAGTGTGGAAGTGTGACTGGAAGATTTGTACAAAGCCAAAAAGAATGCAGTAAACATCAGGAGTTGAGATTACCTTGACTTTACTGCTAAAGCTCAGCTCCAGTAACATGAGGTCAGAAATAATACCTGGGTTGTAAACCAATTTAATCTCGTGGTTTTCTCACTTTAATTCTCAAGAGATACTGCGGTGTCTATTTGGTATCCTTGAGGCTGGGCATGTGTCTTCTAAGCCAAAAGCTTTTATTTTGTAAATCAAGCGGCAGGAAGTGAGTGGCCTGTGTGTCAAAGGCTGGCTGCCCCTCCTGCAGTGCAGGGCAGTTCTGCTGCCTCAGGTGATGGTCAGTCCCTCCTCCATTGAAATGCAGAAGTGTGATATTACAGCACTGCCATGTATGTAGGTAGGATTTCCTCCTTGGAGTGCTTCCTACGCTGCAGTCATTTAACCAGCAAACTTAAAGCAAAATTGGAATGGAACTCAAGTCACTGGTTCAGAATATGCAGGTTCCCAGTGCGTGTGCTAAGGACTAAACCCTGCTCTGCTGCGCTGCCGTTACCATAGTTGGCATCAGTGTTTATAGGTGACTTGTTTGTGAAATACTATGCTTGTTCGGTTTTTATTCACTAGTGGCTCGATAGTGTTGTTGAGAATGCTCCTGTCTGGGAACTCCTCTATCACCAACGCTGCGGCAGAATTATCTCCTACACCCAGTACTGGTGAAGGGCACTGTAGGTTTTCCCTCGCTTAGGAGCTTTCTCGACGTCTGCAGGGCTGAGCCTGCGACGGGCACTTGCTACATTTCCACCCGTGAGTTTCGAAGCGCTGCACGTCTAGGGGTGCCTACCGAGTGACCCAGCCAGCAGGCAGGAGAGCCCTCGGGCGATTCTCTCTCCTACCCAGCACATCCCATCTGATGACGGCAGTGAACGCTGTGGTGTAGGAACGCTCAAGGTGCAGGTTGAAGATGAATCAAATCCATTCACCCGTTCTTCCTAGATGAGGTGCCTGCATGTGGGAGTGTAAAGAGCATTACAGTAATACCTATTTTCTGTTGCTTGTTTTGAGCAGTCGCATCCTCCATTAACCAGAACCTCACCCAGCTACTCTGCAACATTAATTAAACATAATTAAAGCTGATCTAGAAACTAACTGTGCATATGTAAATTACAGGTGGAAAAGTTGTATGAAGTTTGTTTGGTAGTCTTCTGCATTTGGTGCAGTTTATAAACCGGTATGTCAGAAGATCCAAAAGATGTAAGAAATGATTGTCTTGTGCGGTTGGCTGCACAGAAGCGATGGTACAGGAGGTGTGTCTGTGACAGCACCTTCACACCAGAACAGCCCCAGTGAATCAGCAGAAAGCACGTGGCCGTCTCTTCTGGCTGTAATACACTCCAGGCTTCTCAAGAGACAGAGGGACAGGGAAGAGCAGAGCTACAGGCCACCTCTAGCAGGAATTATTCTAGGTAGGACCTGATGGTTGACTGTGTGTAAGATGTGTAAGATCCACCCCCAGATCACTTCTCAGACTAGTTTACAACTGGTGTTTCTCGGCTGTGCCCTTTTCCAAAGCTGGCAGAGGGCAGAGTGCCTTGCCCGAGGCCGTGCACTCCTGGCAGTGGCAGAAGGGGAACAAAACCGGCCAAAGCTGATTATCCAACATGCAGCACAGCCCCCCGAGTTACCCTGGGCTGGCATGGGAACCCCACACTCCAAAACATACCCTGCACCCTTCTGCCGTGTTAGACATGTGCCTGTGCAGACTGGTATTAGCCATTCTTTTGGCTATCCAGCAGTGTAGTTAGTACTAGAAATTTTAAGGGTTAATCCATTGATCTGTCATCTTTGTATATATTACTAAATTTATCTCTGCTTTTCTTGCTGACCTTTTGGATTCCCTCTTGAGACCACAGCGTGATGAGCACTTGGACATTGTGATGCTAGGAGCAATACGTGTGCTGTGGAGATGTTATACAGAACACAAAGAATAAGGTGTATTTCTAAAGGATTTCTCCATTAAGCCATTGAAAGGGAAGATTGGAGAGCTGTTTCAGGTGTGGAGTCCAGACACTGAAATGCAGTGTGCTAAATCAGATGCCAGAAATATTGTGCTTATTAATTCATAATTAATAGAGAATAAATCATTAATGTGTAATTTGTTAAACATTTTATGGGAACCTTAATCTAAACTCATATTGATTTCCTTGTTAGGAAAATTTGCTTTACGGTTGTTGAAGTAATCTGGGGAGGTCAATAAGACAGGTAAAGGCTTCTGGCAGTTCTGAGATCCGCATGTGCATTAACAAGATGGAGCACAAGAGGTTTAGGGGTAAACAAAAGGAAAAACTTTTTCACTGTGGGGGTGACAGAGCCCTGGAACGGGCTGCCCAGGGGGGCTGTGGAGTCTCCTTCTCCGGAGACGGTCAAAACCCGCCTGGATCTGTTGCTGTGTGACTTGGTCTAGGTGATCCTGCTCTGGCAGGGGGGGGTTGGACTCGATGATCTTTTGAGGTCCCTTCCAACCCCTAACATTCTATGATTCTATGAAGTGCATTGCCTGGAGGGATGAAATGGGACGTCTGTAGCATAACAAGCATAGCAAGTACAATTGTTTTATAGTAGATTTGAATTATAGTCTGAGCATAATTTGTAGCTTGGCATGATGATGTTCAGAGAACCTACAACTCGTCCGTTTAAAGAGTTTTAAAGTTGTCCTCAGCTTGGAAAGGGCTGATGTTGCGGTTCCGTTTTAGGCTGAGTTTCTTGAGCCGATGTGCAATTCAAAGTACAGGAAGCACGAGAGGACCTGGAACCACAAGCTTTTTCCTGGAGTCTCAGACATTTGTGTGCTCTGAGCGTGTGCCAGGCATCGAGGACATCGGGGGCTCTTTGCCAGGTTGTGGCCAGCGTTGCCCCATCTTGGCTGTGGCTGTGAGATCTCATAAGGGGTTGCGGAGCTGAGGGATCGGTCCCTCTCTGTACGGGAGATAAACGTCACTGCTTTGCTATTGTAAAACATGAACATCCACTGTAGACCCGTCCTGACCAGCACATTACAGGCACTTTCGCACTGCTACTTGTGGCACATCTCACTGCTACGTTTATTTAGTGCTAAACATCTTCAGCTCATCATCCATCCTTCACGCTAGAAGTCTTTCAAAAAATAAACTAGTAAGCAGGAAATGTATTTAGTAAGGCAATATATACAAAAGAAACATGGACGTTTCCTCGGGTTTTGATCATTTTAAGGTAGGCTCTAAGACTTTGTTTTTTTCTGATGGTCAGCTAAATTCAGTTAATCCTAGATATGCAAAGTTGGCCAAGTATTTTATAATTAATATAGGTCACTGTAATCGTTGCCGTTCTCAGAAATACATTGCAGATCTATAATAGCGTGTGTGACAGAGGAAGCTTTGCCGTCAGCTGGCCTGAGTAACAGTCTGGATTAATCTTTGAGAATTACTGTATTCTCATATTTAAAAAAAAAACCAACCCAAAAGGTTATGCACTGAAACTCTTACCTATAAATCTTCCTAATCCTAGTTGTCCATCTTAGGAAAGTACAATAAGGTTTAATAAACTGGGCTTATTTTGACTGTTTTGGAATAAAAACCTGTTTCTGGCTGAGACTGCCAGGTTCAAAAGCCTCTTAAATTTCCTTGTACTTCCAAGAAGAGCAGGAGGGTAATTGTGTGCTCCTCCTGTTCAAGAATTGCAGCTCAGGAATATAAAGTTCAGTGTGCAAGATGCAGGTCTTTAGGAGAAAGTCATATTAATCACAAACCCCATTTGCTCAGGATAAACCATAACCTTTGCTTGTATCCAGCAAAACAGTTTTCACTTTTCCTTCACTGAAGGACTTTTTGTTAGGGTTGATAGGAACTTGGTAAGCTGGAGAGGGCTAAAGTGTGTCATGGGACTAGCTGAACTCCAGAGGTCCCTTCCAAACCCTAGCATTCTGTGATACCTGAACACCTATAAAGGTAGCACCAGAAGTGCTGTTGCCAGATTCCAGTCATTCTGGACAGCAGAAAGCTTTCAAGCTCTGTCTGCAGCAAAGTCCTCATCTGTGAAACGAGGAATTTGTGCTTGTAAACCTGCCCTGTCTACTTAACGGACTATGTTCCACCCAGGTATCTCCTTTCTAGACTTCTGCCAGGCAGCCACTTGAGAAGCCATAACTGCAATTGCTGATTAAATGCTTTTTAAAAGGTAGTAACTACTATATATACGCATATCCAGCTCCATCATTCACTTGCATCGTGCCTCTCTGCCACCTCTGACCATTTGACTTTATATTATCCAGTAAAATGGGACCAACTTCATTCTAGCCTGACTCTTCAGCTCCTACCACATTGCTGATGCTACGCGAGCCACGTCATTTTCATTTGATCCTGCCATCTTGGCACAATATGGTTTTTCTTTTTGAAAAAGGCAGTGGTGGCATCGTATCTTTTTACCAAGTGTGCCCGTGCCAGCACAAGCTCAGGGAGCGCTCCCTGTGACTGCTGTGATGTGTTCATCGACAGAACGTGGACCTCCTCCTGTAGGACAGCTCTCTCTTGAGCAAACATCTTTTGTTAACAAAAAAAAAAAGCTGATGAACAGCTTTTTCTGTCTAAGTAGTTGCTTTAGGTCTTACTCAAATCTGAAGAAATATTTTAACTTATTTAATTAGAGGGTGCCGTGTTTTGTGCGGTAACTAGGACCTTTGCAAACTCCAGACAACACGTGACCCTTCAGTAATTGTCATCACAAAGATTAGCACTGATCTGAGGTGAGGTGCTGCGTCTGTGGGCTGATTGCTGCATCGAAGAACAGTTAATTGTGGTGAGGGAGAAAAGAACAGACCCTCTTCCTGTGGCTGTTACAGCAAGACAAACAGGCACAGGTATGCAGGTGCCACCAGAGCAGACCCCTTCTTACAAAAGCAGCACATTAATTAAAGCTTGACTAAGTGTTGACTGAACCGGGACTTCTGAAGCCTCGTTATGTCCTATTAAATCTTTAAATAGAAGGAAGGCTTCTACTATAGTGCTACAAATCACGCAAAAGAGCCCTTTCTTACACATGTGAACCGAATTGTTTGTTCTTTCTCGTGTTCTGCAGTTAATGCGTTCTTCTGCTCTGCAGTGGCTGGCAGTTTAAAGCTGTGATAGGGTTTCCTTCTTTCAGTAAAGTGATATTAAGACCTCCTTATAAAGAAAAATGACATTGCTTTATTTCTGAGATAAACCAGCATGTCATAAATGGAATAAATTATTCTTAATAGCTTACAAGCTTCTGATCGTGTTTTCATTCCAGTTAGAGAGGTGCATAAGATCCTGGATTGGTTTTACCTTCTCAAATAAATCATTGTAAATAACTTTGTCTCATGAAGATTTTAACTTTCTTTACAAGCTAAACTGATCCTAGGAAACGCTGGAAACAAAATCCCATGTAAAATGAAATTGTAATAAAGATTTATTAAATTAGAATGCATAAAACTTCAGGTCTAATAAGGACAGTTTTATTAATGAATGTAAATTGCAGCAACCCATCTGAGGCACCTGCTAAACGTTCATTATAAATTACTCTCATAGACATTGTGATGAGTTTCATATTGTAGCCAGACTTATAAAAGCATGCAGATTGCTTCCCCAAGGGACTGTATATTTACTTAACAGTGTAGTTAATTGCAATTATTTATTTTCCAGTGATTGCAAATGGCTTCTGCATTAAAGATATATGTGGCTATTAGGAATTATTCAATTACCTCTCTTTTTCTCAGTCATCTAAGTCAAACCTGAGCTGAGATTCCCAGAGGTCAGTCAGTAGTGTATTAACTCAGCGTGTCCTTTGCTTTCTGCTGGGGCCACAGCTCCGCAGCCGTGAGTCCTCTCGGCAGAGCTAGCTTGAGAAATGCCGATTACCCATCCCTGCAGCTGGTTTTTTGACATCTTCCCTTCCATACTGATGCTGCCACGCTTATTGGCAAGATTCACAGGAGGTTAATTAAATCCATCTTCAAAACAACGAAGGGCCAATGAGCCATATCCTCGTTGCAATAGTAAATTAAATGATGCAATTGTTTCTACTTCCATCATGGATAAGGGGAGAGATGAGTGAACGGATTGTTCTCCGGCTGCCTCCTCTGGGGCCCTGGAGGGTCTAGTAGCATGTGCTCGTAAACCTGCTTTTAATTTGTGGCTACGGGAGGAGATGACACTGTTATCAGCAGGCAGAGGTCTCGCCCAGCATCACGATGTGAAAGATGACACTGTTGAAAAACTGAAAGCAGCTCTCTTCACAGCTCCTCCTGTTTCGGATGCAAATTAATACAAACACGGTTCCAGAGCGGAACAGAAAGGACGATGCGTTGATCGAATTTGGCACCACTTGGGCTGTAATTAAAACGTGCACAAATTAAATGCAATTGTCTTGCACTTTAATAGGGCTCGGCGTCGTTAAACTAATTAATAATGCAGCCCATGAGCTGGGCTCGGGCGCCGTGATTGTTCGGAGGGTATGCTTTACGCCTTGCGCGGCAGCCGCGGGCAGCTGGGCGGCTCAGCTGGCACCGGCTGAGCCCGGGTGACGGCGGTACCAGCAGCGCCCGTCTCCAGGCCTCCCGGGCCGGGCTGGCCGCCGCCACGCCTGCCGTCCAGCACCTCGCTGAGCGCGGCACTGGGCCCACACTCTCCTCCGCTCGCCAGTGGGACGAACCGACCCACGGGACGGCCTCCAAGACGTGGGGGCTTCAAGGACACGCTCCATTTCTGAGCGGCTCCCATCCGGAGGTTTGTCCCATGCAGTACATGGCAGGGAGAGGTGGAGAGGAAGAAGGAATCATAGAATCATTTGGGTTGGTAGAGCCCTTTCAGATCATGAAGTCCAACTGTTACCCCAGCACTGCCAGGGCACCACTGACCCATGGCCCTCAGCACCACAGCTCCACGGGGGGCTTGGAAACCCCTCTAGGGATCACGGGGACTCCACCCCTGCCCTGGGCAGCCTGGGACAGTCCTGGACAACCCTCAAGGGGGTGGAAGAAATTGTTCCTTAGCTCCAACCTAAACCTGCCCTGGGGCAACTTGAGGTCAGTTCCTCTTGTCCTGTCCCTTATTCCTTGGGAGCAGAGACCAACCCCCCCTGGTTCCACCCTCCTGTCAGGAGCTGTCAGAGCCAGAAGCTCTCCCCTTAGCCTCCTTCTCTCCAGGCTGAACAAGCCCAGAAGGAAGCATGCATCTTCCATCAAAGGCTTGTGGATACCTGTTAGCACAAGGAGTGGTGCTCTTGACCGAGCAGCCAGCATCATCAGAGGGGAGACCTTGCAGCTTTCCTCTCTTTGGATAGTTCAGGAGCATGAGGCTTTATTCAGATGCACATGGAGAAGCTGTCCTGACTCTGGCTTACAGTTAATGAACCACTAGTGCCAGGTCCCAGGTGCCCACTACAGCCCTCCCAGGTTTAACAGTGCTCACCTGTCTAATGGGGTTGCAGGTTAATTTCTGCTTGATGACGTACTCATTAGGAAACAGGTCCTGAGATTCGTTTGCCAAACGTTTTGATAGTGCCCGGGGTCTTGCACCTGTAGCACATGGAGTGTTGGAGTTGGGACACAGGAAGCACTCACTGTGTGCTTATCTTTAAGGGTGAGCAATGGCCTTTGGTTTAAGTCAGGGCAAGAGGGCTCATCATACTGCAGGACACACATCTAACTAACCATTAGTAATATCCTGACTTGAAAATTACTTTTGTAAGAGCAGGTGTAATTTGAGTAATTAAATGGAGTATTGTCATGCATAGTGAAAGTCTATAATAAATATTTAACTAAAGGCACCTATTAAGTTTTTTCTCCTTATATCTAGTGTAGAAACTCATTGACTCAACTGAAGCAAAATACCACTTGGTAGACACTATAAAATGCCATCTTCTCCATCTAAGCATTGTGTCATTTTAGAAGAAATAGATGTATCTGGGAAAAAATGCAATTCTTTTTCCCTTTCAGTTTATTCCTGGTTGTTACGTGATATAAAATGGTAACACCTATGGACAAACTATGCGCTAGTATTTGAAAGGCACCCACTGACTCTGCATATTTCCAGCAGTATATCAAAAGTATATGTATATGTGTTTTCATTGTCATAAATGGAAGCCTAGGAGTCTTCAAAAATACACCGTGTACTATAGAAGAATACTTTGCTTGGTTATCAGAATACTTTTGAGAAGAATGAATTTGGTATTCATCTGAAAACCAAGGAGCAGGATTGTATCTGCCTCTATTCTGTACACAGAAACTCCTGTGGCAATGACAAGTTTTACTCTTGAGGTGGAGTCAGAAATACAGCAAGAGCTGGTGGACAGAATACACAGAATCTCGGGGGGGGGGGGGGGGGGGGGGGGGGGTGCGATTTTAAAAAATTTTTAAAAGTGTATGATAATATTTTTTTCAGAAATTGGAAATTGTATACTAGGGGGGAAATCACACCAGAGAGACAAA
>WTSP01012631.1:12275-64080 GCA_025331215.1 Actenoides lindsayi | reverse complement strand
TAATATAAATGTCTATAAATTCTATTTCTATGAAACTATAAATAATAACTATCTGTAAAGAAACGTAAATAATAAATGTAGTTATCCCAATTATTTAAAAATTATTTCATCAGAAATTTGAACTACCAGTACTTGCAAGACCTAGAGACACTGTATTTCAGTATAACCACATAGCAAGATGTATTTTGCCTACATGATGCTACCACCTCTTGGCATCTTTCTCTGTGGCTGTACATTATTTAGAAGACACTTTACATTTTCACTTCTTATGAGGCACTACCAACACCTCAACAACCTACACCAGAAGAGTCTACTCTTAATAAATAACTTAAATGTTTAACATTTGTAAAGCTGCTTTGATTTGCTTGCGAGTCATTCTCTGAATTTTTCAATCTATATTTTTAAAAATTTACATAAAATAATTATTTGCTTGTTGCACCATATTTGGTCACTACACAAAATGGCACAAATAATAGCAAATAATTCCAGAGTCAGAAAAGTGTTGAAACAACTGTAGGTAATGTTAAGTATGGAAGGATTGAATCAAGTGTTAGTTGTGTGCTCACTGCTTTACTACTTCAGATCATGAGTGAGAAGACCCCCTCAGCAATAATTGCTCCAATGAATCACAAAACATTGGCATTCCATGCTGATTTTTAAAATTTCTTTTGGGCTTTCTTTTTGTTTGCTTTCATTGATCCAGTGTATGCTGCACTGACTTTCCATTAATTTCTTGATGTGGCAGCTTGGATCTTGACCTTTTGTAAGTAGGATGTCTTGTCTGTCTGATACATGCGTTCTTTTGTACTTCTAATTTCCATTTTACTTCCAATGGTTCTTCATAATTTTTCCTATCTTTTCATTTACTAGATATTTGGTACCTTTCAAATGCTAAATGCTCTCCCATATATCCTTAGTAACCATGCTGGATTTTTCTGTCCTTTTTAATATTTAGGTTTTATTGGATGAATGTAGATTGCACCTTCTCTAACTGTGCCTTAAATAATTGCCACTTAAGGGAATTAAGAAGTACAAGGGAAGGAAAATGCTGACCCATAGACTAAGCAGAAGGAAAAAACGTTCCCACTGGGTCCAATTTCCTAAGAAGGACCATCAGGATAGTGACTAGGACCTGAAATTATGGGCTGAATGACCTCTAAAAAATTATCAGTTCAAAGAGGAGCTTGTCTATAACTGTTTGCACTAAAGGAAATGAAGATAGGTAGAAGTCTCACAGAAGAAAGATTGCTTCACTTTCTTGGTGAACATATAAAAGCATAATATGAAACTATATCTCATATAAATACATCGCATGCCGACTGTCTATAATTCTTGTATCATGTCAAAAAAACATGGAGACAGATATCATATCTCTTAACTCCCAGTGGGCCACTTAGTGGGGAACCCCTGTTTTCTAAATGGGAAGATAGAAAGTACATCTTCTGAATTTAAGATATATGCAGGTCTTGCATTTATTGGAAAGACTGCGTGCTCATCAATATCTAATGTCAAAGAATCGTTTGTACTAAAGAAACCACTGCAGATTTAATTCAGATGTTTTCATTCTGAGTCATTACAGTATGATTTTCATATAATTTTCTCTGATGGTAAGAAGGGACTTTAACTGTAATTTTCATATAAATTGCATAGGAACCTGAGCATTAGTGAAAACTTTGGGCTTCAGATAATTATAAAATCGCTGGTTCAGCCTCCACATGACTGGATGAAAGGCACTGATGGTTTAAATGGGTACACTTCCAGTGGCTTCCAGTGGTGTGGGAAGTACAGAAGGTGTTCAACATCCAGACACAAAGATGCTGTACAGGTTTCTGCAGTGTAGTTAAGAGGACTTCTCAGATGTTTGAAGGAGAAGATCAGTTACTGTGTGTCACAATCCCTGCTTAAATAACATTTCAGAAACTTAGATTATTGTTGCTGGACACGTTTTTCATTAGTGGTCATTGTACTGTAGTTAAAGGAAAGAGCTGGTTGCTGTAATAGTGTTTGGGAATATAATGTATAAAGTACTTACAAAAAAAAAAAAAAAAAAAAAGCTTTAATATAACTACGCTATTGCACGCTAAGCTATGTCCCTATCTCTTTTATACCTTGCCCAAATGGTACTTCTTATTCAAAGTCTAGGAAGTAATAGCAGATAACAATTCTCAGAACAGAGTTTATAGAAGATTTAATAGAACTGATCTACTTTGAAGTAATAGTATCTAGAGGAAACATAAAATGGAAGTGTACTTTGATAGCAACAAAAAATTAAGCCCCTGGTTATCTAGTTATCTAAAGAGACATCGGAAGTTTTTAGGCAAACATCTTCAAGTTAACATTGATTTTAGATTTGGCATATATATGTGAAACTCAGAACGGAGTTTGAAAGATTTGGACTTTGGGCTTATTAAACAACCAATTGTACATTTAGAACCATAGTTTTAATAGTCTTTTAGAATGTATGAGTAAGATAAAATTTAAAAGGAGGAGCCACTGTGAATTATCCAGAGTCCTCATGTATTGGTGCCTGCCACCACCACAACATGCCTGTGGGATAAAGCTACTTCAGGTCAATTCAATTTAGCCTCTTCTGCTAAGGATTTATCTAAAAATCCTTACTGTTCCAATAATGTTCAGTATTATATCTTTTGTTGTTGGCCCCTTCTTTTGTAATCCACCTTCCTCCGAGCAAATTCAGCCACTATCAAAATTGTCAGTAATATTTGCTGAGTTGTTGTCCTTGCTTTCACCTGCTCAAGCAAAAATCCTGAAACATGAAGTCAGAGACTTATTAGTGTGTGAAAATCTTGAAATCTCAGTTATCTGTAATTCAGTGCAGCCTTACTTGTATTATAGATCAGGAGTGCTAAGACTGCAGGGGAACAAAGTCCTCTGTTCTCCATTGTAGTTGTGCAGGGCTGTCCATTGCATATACTGTTTCCTGAAAACCTTTGAGCTATGGAAGTGACCAACTCATTAAATATATTTCTTGAAATGTCTTGAGATAAAATTTAATAATTTTCAAATAAAATTTAAAAAAAAATAATCAAAAATATATAAGCCTAGAATTATAAAATTAATGAAAAATGGAGTTTTTCTGTTAAATAAAGGTATCTCCATAGCTGATGGCTGATGAGAAACAAAAAAATTTCTAAGAAAAAAATGGAGTGGAGGCACCAGTTGCAGAAAGATTTTGTCAGGCTGGGGATACCAGCCGAGTACTTAGTTACACAAAGAATAAATGGTTATAAGTTAGTATAAGCAGTATAATGTTCCTGAGGATCTTGGGAAAGCAGAGAGAACTAATGATACTTTGGTGGAGAGAATAGCACTCCTCATTCTGCAAGTCCTTTAACTTTGTAGCTATCTTCTCACCAAAAATGGAGAAAATGTTTCACTTGGGGGGATGCTTTTGTATAAGGTAACTCGAGCATGAAGCAGGTTACAATAGGTGGCTGTGCAGGTGCACAAGTGGCTCCCAACCTAAAGATCACCCACTTTGCAATAACGGTGCCTGCTTTTTGTGGTGGGTCTGCTGTGAAGTGTGCAGAAATAATGCTTTAATCTCATGTCCTCATTGTGACAGGGGACACTTTGAGGCATGTTCAATTTTTTTACTTAATTTTTTTTTAAATTTTATTTTATCAGCTTGTAGGCTTTGTCTTTGCTTAAACTCACAGCCTTTTTTTTTATGCTTTCTTTCTTTGCCTAACTAGGATTTTCAAAATAAATGTGGATCCTTTCATATTAGCATTAATAAGTAAGCTGAAGTCATTTTTGCCAATATTTTTTAAAGAAAATCATTGTAGAATTTGCAATCTGATTGCTTCTGATGCCGATTGGCAGAAATAGGTCTCTTTCCAGGCTAATGTAGAAGTACAGATGTTACAGAAAGAAATGGCAAATGTAGAATTGTACTTCAGTTTAAAATTTAAAGTTTATATTGATAAAACTTTTAGTGCATTTGAAAATAACATTCATTAATATAACATAAGATAACATAGCATTACATTTCTCACAGCAGTTCCCGGTTTCTCTAAATACTGTTGGGTACCTGCTACTGACGTCACTAGGCAGACTTGTCTAAATATTGGAGGAACATTCATATCTGTATTTTTTGTTAAGTTTTACTAATTTACATCAGTATTTCAGGTACTATCTCTTATTTTCAGGAGAAGGTACTTGGGTAATTGCTGCCCATACACCAATGCTCCACCTGAGTTGTCAGAAAGAAACATGAAAATAGATTAAAAAATTACAGGTAGCTTCTAATAGACTTTGGCCGTATGGGATGAATGGAGCCAAATTATAGTCTGCATTGTTCAATAATTTCTGAATATAAATAGACCCATATCAGCACTTACCGGTGTTGTTCAAGGATTTCCTGCTAGATTCCATACTTGAAGAATTATTAGAACATGTGTCCTAAGCTTTTAAGATATTGTGGTAGTTTTTAAGAAATCTGTGAAGTGTTTTGGAATGGCCATGCTATCTGATTGACTCATATCTTAATAAAAAAAATCATATGAAGTGCATACAAACACACATAATTTCTAATGCTTTGGTAAACAAGTACAGTGTTATGTACAAGAAATTGCAGTGTTCTGAACAGGAAGAAACAGAACCAATCCAAATTATCAGTCTGTATGTTGTTATACTGAAATGCTGTACCCTGCTACAGTACAGTTGTACACAGCAAGATGTTTTCCAATAATTAAAGGCCTTAGGCTTCTAAACTTTATAGATCTAAATGTGGTTATTGTTACAGTTATCCGTGGTAGGCGATAACTTAAATAGCATATTTTCACTTTCCAGTAAACTTTTTTTTTTTTTGCTTAGCTTTTTTAGAAATGGAGCTTTAAGCATATTGAACTGTTGTGAATGACTCTAGGCAAAGTAAGGGCTGTGAGTTTCTGAATAATATTGAAAGATAAGATTTGTCTAATTGGGTAAGTTTTTAATTTTGTAAGATGGAATAGATATGTCATGAAGTAGGAAACTGAATTTATTTCATCTGTGTCATTCAAGCACACTTATTTTGCCATAGAAATACTGTATTTATGTTTCACACATCGCCAAAAGTATCTGTGATAAATTTATGGTTCTATAGTATCATGATTTGGTTTAGTTTTTATCACATAGAACCAAAATTTCATTGCCAATTTTTGTATTTAAAGGCTTGTTAATCTGCATTGATTTCTTAGTTTGGTATAGATTTTGAGCTGAAAAATACAGTACATCACTGACTGTTCTATCACCTGACAGCGACTGATAAAGCATCCGTACAGAAAGTGTCAGAAAAGGTTAATATTTATTGATTTTATGGCGCTACAACCAATGTAGTTTTGCCATCAAAGATGTATGGCCACCAGCAATGGAATCTGTAAAATTGCAGGTTGGACGTTGGGTTTTATTATAACCTATGCCAGTATTCTGGCCTTAAAAAATGACAGATAGTTAATTTAAGACAAAAGGCTTTGGATGTGGAGCTACTGTATACCTGCAATGGGAACTTAGCATTCTAAAATGAAATCCAAGCGCAGTGCTTTAAAGCTTAAGGGGGGGCAGGGGAGAACACGCAACCTTGCATTGCAAATGACAATCACATTTAGCCTTTTCATCCACTTAACTATGTGCTATTGATCTGTAAAAGGTGCCCAAGCAAGTGATAGCTGAAATTATGAGCAATAAAGGGCTTGCTTCTTCAAACAAAAAAGTATATAATTAGTAGGAGTGGAGGAGGGGGCAGAGCCTGTGTTTGGTTTTAAAGGCATTTAAACAAGATGGACTGAGTGCAACAGCAGTGTTTAAGTGTACACAAGGAGAAATCTGGTTGCCTTGAAGCATAAATCCATGGTCTGGTTGCAGCTTGTGTGTAAAAATTAGGCGTGCACTCCAGCCTTTACATTTATCTCCATCAGGGTCTGCCTGACAAAGACAATCTGTTGGTTTGCCTACATCAACTAGAGAGAGGAAAACCTTGTGAAGCTTTGGTTCTTCTAAATGCATCTGTAGTTTGCATTTTTATTCTATTTTTCGTTCAGCTGACTCTTGATATCAACTTTTTTCGTAACTGATATTTCTAGAAGGTTTTCAAGGAGATAGAAGAATGGAAGTGCTGAAAATCGGTCTACTGAAATACACATAGACATGACTAGACCTTACAGAAGCAGGTTTGTAAGGAATAGTAGCAGAATCCAGCCCCAGGTTTTAACTAACGTTTGTTACAGAATTACCGTTTTTAAGGTGCGGTTTTGCACGCAATTTTTTCTCCCCTACTTTCTTTAAGGCTCAGCATCAGAGACAGCAGCAGCAACGGGTTTGTTTTTGCACAAAACGTAATGATAGTTCAGGAGTAAGAGACTCTTATTCTAACCTGACCGGCAGAATAAATTGCATGGCATACAGTAAACATGCTTTAGATCGCCTCTTCTCTGTACCACATTTTTCTGTTGAGCTTTATACCACCAGTTTGTCTGGGTTCTTTTTCCCCAGACAGCTTACCCATTTTATTGTGCTCATTTAGAGGAGAGAAAAACTGTTTGTCTCCTTGAAAGGCAAGAGAACAGTGAGTGGAAAACTACTTTTATAGCTAAAATACCATTATAATATATGGCAACTAAAATTCTAAAATTGAAAGAGAAGATACAAGAGAAAATCTTAAATCATTTTTTTAAAGCCACTGACAATTTGAAATATTCCCATGAAGATTTCTATTTTTTGTCTTCCTTTCTTGAGCTTAGTAAAATGTGATTTTTAAAGTGATTGTTACAATAACTTGTTTAATTTCAATAACTCAAATAAGATCCATTCCTCATATAACTCCACCTTTTTTATTTTAATGACTGTGTCATTAATCTAACATTTTCCATTTTTATTGTGCTTCATTTTTCCCCCCTTCTGATCACTTTAAATTATGGCTATGAAATGGCACGCATTCAGCAGCGGCGTGCTCTGGCTGTCTTTTTACATCCCTTTTTACCCCTTTATTCTCATGTTATTGACTTTCAGTACAGCCAAGTGCCAACAACGTCATGGCTGTATAGTGTCCGTAAGTGACTTCTAGGTTACATCTCTGAATGGCAGCTTAGTGACAGAAGCTTTTTCAAACACTTTATTTCATTTTTTAAAAATTAAATATCACTGCTATAAACTATTTGTTACACTTTATAACACCTTCACCCCAAAATTAGTTAGTACCTTAGGTAATGTTTGATATGTTATGTGTTAACAGATTTCAACAAATGATTTTGTGCAATTATTACTTAATTCACAATGTAATTAATCTTCAGTACCCATCAATACACAACTGAAGCCACATCTTTATTTTAAATTGCATAGCCATGAGAAGACTGCATTGTTAAAAACATTATCATTCAATGAGTAAATAAAATGAAGTTATTATGAACTTTGCCCACACAAATTTGATATAAAACTAAGGGATAAGGAAGAAGGGAGGTATTTATAGCCACACCAAATGATTACACATGCTAATGTGCCCCACTTCTCACTATGTGAAATGACAAGGAAAATTAGGAGGCCAGAAAATTCTTGGAATTCAAATTCTGCTTGTACTCCCCAGGCGTTTTGATTGACCTCCCCATCCCTGGAAACATTCAAGGTCAGATTGGACAGGGCTCTGAGCAACCTGCTGTAGTTGAAGGTGTCCCTGCTCGTTGCAGGAAGGTTGGACTAGATGACCTTTAAAGGTCCCTTACAACCCAAACCATTCTATGCTTCTGTGGTACAGAATAGGAAATGGTCCCTTGGGTTAGGATTAGGATTCCCTAAACACCTCTGTACGTGCACTGTGTGTGTTACCAGTAGCACTGCGTGTCTACAGCTTCCAACATAAAGCACAGGAAAAAAGGTATTATCTGCTTATATCTCATTAAGAAAAAGTCAACATGTGCCAGAAATTATTGCATTCTATTTCAGATCTGAGTCAGGGTAGAAAAACAAAACAACATTATTGAAATCACTGTACCTCTACCTACAAAAACATATAGTAGCAGAGTATATCCTCAGATACCACCAGTGTAGCAATACTTTGAGCATAGAAATGCATTGGTGATCACCAGTGTTAGTGTCACAGTGTTATTGCAATTTGTAGATAGAGTTTGGGGCAAGTCTGACTGTAGGCACCTGCGTGTCAACTCTTCCTGCCCTTGGTACAAATCAGCTCCATTGGGGAACCAGCTTCCCTGCGCTAGCGGAGGCTGAATCCAGGCTGTTAAAACCCGAGTGTGTGAACTACACAACAGAAGTGCTGAGGGGCTGGCCCAGACTAATGGTCCCCAGAGAAGCTAGGGACAGCGTTGGCTTGGTGTAGCTATGCGGCTCCTGCACGGGAGCACTTTTGCCTGTGGCCAGGCCTTCACGCAGCGGGGAAGTGAGGGATCTGCTGGCCTCTGCCCTTGGGAACAACAACTGCTCTGTTGGAAGTGATTTGCTGAAACTTCCAGACTGTTATTTAGTTATTAGGTGATGGGAGAAAAAAAAGTAGCCTTTCTGGAATGCTGAGATTGCAATAGGTATTTGTGCTGGTAGAGAGGGGGAGATGGGCAGAAGCCTTTTCAACCCCATGCAATCCTGCTCACTGCTCAAACACCTGCATGCTCCATATCACATATGCGGGGACACACGGAGCCCCTCAAAGCAGGGCATGGGGATGCCTTGCTGTCTGGTAAATATTGCATCTGCCCTCACAGATCTGTAGGGTATTCCCCGGCATTTCATTCTTAAGAATTTAATGATTTTATTTCGTTAATTAATTATATTTCTACTTATCCACTGTCTTCCTTCAGTGTTTCTTGCTATAATACTTCATGAAATAATTTATTCAGGCTTTCTTGATCCTTCTTGCTAAAGTTATAAATTTCATTGCATTGCTATGTTGACTGAAATGTTAGAAAGCAGTTAGCTTTTATTGAGGTTTTTTTAGTGTAAAATATGTGATTTTAGTGTTTGGGATTTTTATCTCAGATTTCTTTTATTAGAATTTTTAACTGTATCATCTTCAGGGTAAGATTTATCCACAGTGCAAAGTACACATTTTAAAATTCTGATTAATTAACCTGTAATTCACCTTAAAAGTTAGATTTTGGGTTTGATATAACCAGGAATGAAGTGTAGTAAGTAAGCATAATTTCTTTTACAGTATTTTTTTCTCAAGAGATACTCCTAAGAGTTGCAATATCCATCCCACCCCTTCTTTTTGTTTAAGGAAGTAAAGCCTGGCAAAAATTGCCTGGAGTGTTATGTCAAGACTTTGCCCAATGTCCCTTTCTTTACTCTTGGGTATGGGTATTGCAGGCAGAAGTGGAAAGGTCCCACTCCTTTCTGGTGTATGTAGGCTAACTCACAATGTTGCAATAGTAATTCCACTCTGCAGTAATCTTGTGCTATTACATGTGATTGAAGCTGAGATATTAGTATTTAAGATCTCTGATCAAATAACGTAATCTTTAAACACACTTTATATCCTCTCCTCCTCTAGGGTTATTTTCTTCTTGGTTTTGTTACAAGAGGAGTTTAGGCAATTTGGGGTAAATAAACTGTATATTACTTCTGTGGTAAGTTTAGATTTCTCCTAAGTGCAGCTTTAAAAATATTTGTTGATTTTTGAGTAAATACAAAATCCCATAAGTGTTTAAAACTGTAATTTATATAACTAATACGTAACATGCTCAAATATAACTTTTTCTTCCCAGGTGTTTTATCTGGGAAGACTTAGTGGCTTAAAATTCAAAAATTTCCTGTACACATTTAAGCCCAAAAAAGCTCTGTCAGGTTATATATTTTTAAATAACAAATTTTTGGTGGACATGCATTATGTTTTTCAGCAGCAGCTTTTGCATGCTAGTTCAATTCACTATGTGGTACTTAAGAATATTTCCTTCAATTTATATCTAACATTGTTAATGAGACCTCACCACGGTTAAGATGGGAAGTGGATGAGCCAGCTGATATGTTCTGGTTCCCCTTGTAATATCATCTTTACTTCTCTCTACAGTGCAATGCAGTCAAGGCATTAGTGTTATGGGTAACTTTTAAATTATTGACAAATCAGGCTAATACACAAACATAAAATATTTAAACATCACTGGCAATTTGGGAATTTTGACCCATACAAACAGATTTTATTTTTGCGGCTGGTGAGCAATTGCAGTCAGTGTGCTGAGGTTTCAAATTGTCATTAAAGTTCCTGCAGTGAAAGCAAGGTTACTGATAAAAGTCTGCTTTATTCCTTCTTGAGTGTCACTTGGTACATATGCTAAAGAGCAAGTTATGTTTTTCAAAGGACGCAGTTATTAATTAATGCAATTCATAAACTAATCTGCAGATAACCTAATTCTTTGAAATTTCATTGTGAAGTGTGTGGGGGGGAAGGAGTAGCTATAATAGGAAAATGCTTTCTCGTATCTAACTGAGAGAGCACCTCCCTATCTTAACTGCAAAATGAAAATTAACTTTTCCTTTTCAAGATGAATTTACATTGTGTGCACACATGCCCACATTCGTTAACAAAATCCTCATCAGTGACAGACTTGATAGACATCAGGAAGATTATTCTGATATTAAGGGTCTTGAGATAAAAGGTTTGACTTTTGATGGATGAAAGGAGTAGACTTTGACAGTGGAACCTATGAAATTGTTGTTAATCTTTCCTTTAAATTTTTGTTTAGTGTACTTGAGGAAGCAGTATTATACAATTTAGAAACAATACAGATAATTTTGGATCTCAATCCATAGTGAGAGATAGAGGAAATGAGGTACAGGGCAATTCAAGTCCAATTCCATAAGCATGTTACATACTTCACTACCTTTTTGAATGTCCAGCTTCCCATTGAAAGTGTATTGGCCCCTTTGTTCACACACATGTGTGGATCCAGAGGCGCCTTTCAGGCTTCAACAGGGAGTCCATGGAAGGCCCAGCAACCAAAGTCCCAACCTCTCAAAGGGCTAGTCTTCTCAAAAATAGGGCATCTTCTTCAAAGTTAAAAGTGCACCCATTGTGCTGTGAAGACATAAATGGATAGTGATATGCACTGCCTTTATTAATGTGAAAAATTGAAATGTAAGTGCTGGACAGGGCTCTTTTTCAAAGGAGTAGCAGCAACGTGCATTAGGAATAAAGTGGGGGAACATGTACAGGAATGTGCCCTTGTATTTCAGGGAGAGGAAACCGAGTGTTTCCCCGAGTGCTGACACAGCTTGCTGCCGATAGCAGTATTCCCTAAGAAAGTCTCTGCTGTAATTCTGGTAGCAGAGCCGGACAGCAGCAGAGCCGAATCTAAAACTCCATTCTGCCAAACTCTGCCATTTCATACCTAGTTTTACCAGTCAAGGATATTAATCTCAAAACAGTATTTTTGCAGGAATGGTTCTTGGTAAATACTGCAGCCTTCATCTCAATGAGATACATATGCTGGCTGATACAACTCCTGGTAACAGATCTGAATTTATGAATGATGCAAAGATGTACAGGTGTAGTTCACAGTAGCTACCTCTGTTTTCTTGTGCTCTGTAGACCACTGTGCAACCACACCCTTCACCCTAAGCTGGGACCAGAGTGAAGCTTTGTGTAACTTCTGCCACTTCAACCTTGATACCATAGAACAGCAGACTGCACAAACAAGAGAGCTAGGATGAGGTTTCTTCATTGTCTGAAAATGCTCAGAAGTAGGTAGGGCGAGTGTAAAATCTGAATACCTCTTAAAACAGGGCCATTTGCTCTCAGGGTTTGGGTAGGAGAAAGGACACAGAGCATTCCAGCAGGGTTTTATCAGCAAGAATCATTAGCTGCTGTTAGCCTCAGCTTGAATAGCACTGAACTCAGCCATGTTATGGTGGGAGACATTTGGCCTTCATCTAGTTCAGGAAAATGGAGAAATTGGTAAGTCCTCATTCCCCATACATACTTTCTCTACTAGACCAGGCATGAGTTCAGCAGAGCTGACATTTGGCCTCTTCTCCCTTAATTTTAATAGTTGTCTTTGAAAGAAATTGCCAAATTATTAAATGTTTAATATCTCAGCACTTAAAACATACCATTTTAAAATGGTCATGTATAATATTCTTTTATGTGCAAATGCAGTAAAGTGCACTTATATTTTTCCTTTGTGTTTGATCATTAACAGATATATTATAACATCAATATATACTATGAATGATATTTTAAACAAACCTTCTACTGACTTGGCTGTAAACTTGAGAAAAAACATTAGTCTCACCTTAAGGTTTTAATTTCCTTATGTTTAGTATAAAATCAATACTTTAAGAGTGACTAAAATAACAACCAGACAATATTTACTGCTTTTATACTGAACATTTCAGATCAGAAGAATGCAGGAGGAGTGTCTAAGTCATAATTTAAACATTTATAACCATCATTCTAGTTCATCTGAGAAAACTTACTTTATTAGGTCTATAGGTACAATTTATTCAATTAAAGCATTTCTCAGATAAGTACTCTGAGTGGTAAGAGCTATTTTCTGAAACATTAGACATAGACACTTGGATCTAGTGCAGTCCTTCACCATTACAAAATAGGAATAGTTTGTCTGATATCAATAAATTAAGATCAGTTTAGAATTGCTGGAAAAGAATGAACAAATTGTGTCCACTACATTGTCTTCAAAAATAAAGTTCAAAGCATGAATGTGGTTATTGGAGTGTCTGTTCATAGATGTATGAGGTATATAAAGGGCGTTTTGCTATAACGTGTCAGATTATTTTGACTCCAGTTTTTCATGAGGCATGTTAAGGTAGTGCCTAATGTGAGTAATAGTGACAGAATCTGACCTTTGAATGTGTTTTGTTTTGTTTCTTTTCTATAATGATAGCGAACATCTGAAGTAAACCTTCTATCAGTTGGAAAGTATTACTTTTTTCTTATGTCATTTGTTACAGTGAACCAATTGGAGTTGGTTTTAAATCTCTTGTCTCATGATTCATAGTCCTTCTCCTTTCTCCTATCTTGCTTTCCAAAACAGAGCATAACTAAACATTCAGGAGTGATCAGTAAACCCCTTCCTCATTGAAAACGTAGATCTACATCTATCAAGAAAAAAAAAAAAAAAAGGTAACTCAAATTTCAGGCCAGATGGTACCATCATTCTTACACTCACTATACCTCTGCAGTTGTAAGCACTCTGTAGATTTCATCTATCACTGGCAAATTCTTGACCTAAATTATGAAATATCAGGTCCAGAGGTAAAAAAGAAGTGAAGGATTACAAGTCTGAGTGCGTTTCATTTTTGCCCATTCTTGAGGAAGGCCATTCCAGACTGGTCTTGCTTAGTCCTGAATTTTTGTCTCATAACTTCAGGTTATTTTGCTCCATGTCCTTGAAAGAATTCCTTTGTCTGCATTGTGAATCCTTGCCAAGTCTTTTCTGACTGCACAGGATGCACACAGCACATAGGTATTGTATTGTCATTCACCCAAACAGTACGTCCTCTACAATGACGCTATGTTTTCATTAGTATGGTAAAAATTATTTTTAAATATGGGCTGGCATTGAATTTTATATTTCACTTTTATATACGTAATGAATCTAAACCTGAACATGGATAACTTGTCAGGACTTAGTCGTGGAAGGAAGTATTATATCCTGGTTTCTAAAAGCCAGATGAAGCCAAGTAAAAACACAAACTATTCAGTGTTTGCCTTGATCCAGTGATGATGTTAAGAGAATTTTATGGAGTAAGCAAAGATTATTTGGTCAAAAAGAGCAACACTTCAATGTAGACGATGTCATATGAGCAAAAAAGTTTCTCACTCTTGTAACTTCAGGCTGATACCAGAATCATCAGCACCAGCAATTTGTGCCTTTATTTGGTGATAAATTAAACAGGTCTTCCTGAGCTCGCACAGGCAGAAAGTAAGAAATGATCTCAGACAGTTGTGAGTCACACTGTGTCTGATTAAGTTAAAGGTATAGGAGATCTAGAAAACTGCTGTGTGTGGCTATTTCAGATATATTATGTTACTGACAGTGCAGCAAAGACAGACGTTGTGGCATTGGCATACAAACACAGTGTTGTTTGATCTAAGCTGCGATGCTGAATTGGTCAGAAAAGGCACCAGTGACAAACTTTCAGCAGAATATACGATTACAGAGTTTACCAACAATTTTAATGTACTTCCCAGGCAGCTGATCTCAGATAGTGTTTTCCATAATCCAAGTCTGCTGAGACTGCTTCAATTGCATTTATCATTTCAATAAAGATGAAGCAGAGATTCATGTTCTGTCTTCTGTATTTTTCTTACACCTGACATACTATGATGGTGGCTCTTTTCTTTGCTTTAAATCCCACTATATTTCCAGATATTCACTTTTTTCAGCTCTGGGAAGTGACTGAGAAACTCTCCAATCAGAGTTAGACAGCAATTATAAATTTCTTTTCATGACTTACTGCATTCATGCTGTTCCTAAGTAGAGGAGCATACCAGTCCAGTATGTAGGAGCTGTGCTTGCATCCATTAACTATTCCAGGAAAGTGTTTCTTCTCATCAGACAGGTCTCTAGTGGCATACAATACTTTCTGTGTTTGAAGAACTCTTAGTTAGACATTAGAAGCAAGTAACTCAGTTGTGAACTACCTTCAAAAATATATTAGCTCTATGTGAGACAATGCAATTTATTTATTTTTTTGAGATATTATTTCTTACTGTGTGCACTGTCCTATTGTTTCATCACTGCTAAACATAGGTGAGCTATTTATGATTATTATTATCTAAGTTTTCAAAGACTGTTTGAAAGATCAATTTTGTTAATAATCAGTATTAAATTTGCTTATGCCCTTCAATTGGGACATAAGTGTAACATGGTCCATAAACTTCCTTTAGAGCTTTGTGGATATTTTTATGCCTTGTTGATTAAAGAGTCATTGTATATCATGGCTTCTTTTCCTGGTATGCATCATGTGTTAGTTTGAGTTACAATACACGTTACTGTTCTGAACTCAACAAACCTGTGTATGAAGTAATTGTATTTTTCCTAGGCACATGACTTTTTTAAGTTTAAGCATATTGATATTTTAAATGGTTGAGGCTTTTTTGAGTAAAGCAGAAAGTATCACACCACAGTAGTATGCTGGTAGTATCTGCTGGGATAGCCAGCCATTCAACTTTCTGCAACATGGTTTCCTGGTTTTAGTTAGTACTGCAGTTATATATTGTGTCATTTCAGTTTGTCTTGAGCGTCTCTTTAATTAAGTAGCTTTTTTTATGTTTGAGTTGTATTGTTGTGTCATTAATGGGGCAATAAAATGACCAGGTAGATTTTACAATTTTATTATAAAACTTGTTCAGATGAGAAGGTTAGTGTATGATAAAGTCAGAGTAAGAGTTTATAGTATACCAACAGTTTTGCATAAGGACTTAGTGAAATAGTGCTCTGTACAATTTCATCATCTGACTTAGTCCATTAATATTCTCTTGTAGTCAACTCATTAGGGTTACATGCTTTTCCCCACCACAATATCCCCTGTTAAATTGAATAAAAATGAAAACAAACTATAGTGTCCTTTATGCAGTGTTTAGCTTTCCCTCTTGAAGTTATTTAACTTCTACTGGCAGTAGAATTATATTTTTAGCTAAATTAAGTTTGAGCTGATTATTTTCCCCACCCCAATCATCCTCCTCATTCCCTGAGCAAAACAAGTAGAAATGTTATGAATGAATGCCTTCTATATATGGAGCAGTTTTGGACAGACAAAGGATTAGAATCTTGTTTTTGATTCTTAGATTCCCTTGGTGGTACTTGCATGTGCTGTTAAGGACCCTGCCCTGTGGGTGACTGTAACAGAGCTTCGATTTTTGCTTCTCCTTGAAACCACAAAGACCAAAATATTTCTGCAGGATTGGCACTTGTTTACCTAAACAAATTCCAAGTCCTTTGGAAAACACAGGAAAATTCAGAATATGTGACCAAAACCAAAGCCTGGGTACTTTAACTGTGTGTGCCAGAATGGAGACTGACTATTTTGATATATCCTCAAAATCAATTCTAACTCAGTTAAGGTTACTTGAGAAAGATCATTTCCAGGAATATGTGACCATAGCTTTACTTCTTACCCATACTTCATTTCCACATAAGTGAAGGTGCTTTGAGGAAAAAAATCATGATATGTCAATATGAGGAGTCTTTCTCGAAGTACCATCTTTCTACCTATATTAAGAAATTCCTATACATGAATTCCTATTTTATGTATTTTCTGAGATGAAAAAAAGCTTCAGCTTATTTACTGTTCTGTTTTTAATAAGTATTATTAATTTAGTCTGACAGTCATTTGCAGTTTTCATTCCGGGTCCACACAAGTTATATGCTAGTTTCACTGTTTCAGTTAGAGGTGTGTTTTTTCTGCAGTTGTATTATGGAAACATTCCTTACTGTATATTTGCCTAAAGTGATGGAAAGGTTATTTTTGTATAGGTGTGTTCTTTGCTCCAGCAACCAAGTCAGCTGGAAATTTTTAAGACCATACCAACCAGGTCACTATATTAGGATTTTATCACTGTTAAGGCTATAAAACTGGTCAGGTAGCTGTACATCGGAGTGGTTTTGTTCAGTTCTTCTTTTCTTGGTTGTTGATTTAGGCGAATTATTCATAGATTCTTAAAAGCCAAGACTTACTCTTGCAGCAGTAGTGAAAACCTGAGATACCAGCTGCTATGCACAAGCCTTTGCTCAGCCTTTTAATTTATTTTTTTAATACTTGTATTTGTTGATTTTTCTTCTTGAAAAGAATCAGTAATGCAATTTTCCCTTTGAAAGATAAGAGCTTGAACAAATAACTACATTTGTTCAATGGTAAAATCTTATTTTCCAAGCAATTTTATTTATCTGTATCATCTACTCATCTAAAAGTATCTACATGTTTGTATCTATGCAAGCCAAGTTTATACCTATTCAGAAAGGTATTTAAAATACCTTTATTTTGCATTCCTTGATTAAGGAGTATTTGTGCTGTTTAATGCAGCAAAACTGAGCACAACCAGCAATGTGTTTAATAAATCCAGTAATATCTACTAGGAACTTGTTGGCCCAGTTTCTAAGTAGTCAGGAAGGCCTGGGTCCATGACTTCAGTATTTTACAGCTGAGGAGAAATACTTCCAGGATATTACATTCCTGATTTAATACTTTGCAGAGTATATACAGGTTTTGAATAGGGACGTTAGATGGCAAAATCAAACTGCAAAGGATGATGTGCTGTCTGGCCTTGAACAAAAGCCAGAGCAGAATACTGTGTGTTAAAGATTTCTAGTGAAAGCTACGCACATACACGTTGCTTCTTCTGTTGTATACCTTTGATCTTTATTATGACGCCAAAAATGAGTCAGTGCCATTACAGTAGAGTTAGATACTTGTGTAAGTGGCCTACACTTTTAATCCTTCTACAAACAAGTTAAGTTGATTTATCTTTTAATATTCATCTTCCAGTTAAATGGAGTTGCCTACCCTTTGTGGTTGATGATATGCAAGAAAAGTATTCTTTTGATGTAATATTATACTTGGTTTTGCATTAGCTTATCACAATTAATCACTTAAAAGCCAGACAGTTAACATATTATATGGGTAGTTTTAATACTACGGAGCAATGTTTCCAATAACTTTCTAGAAATGCTGGAACTGGCATAAATAAAAGCAGGTGTGTTCTTCAGAATACTTGAGCTATCACAGGTTACATTTGCTACCCATTTTGGTCTGTTCCAGTGATATCCCACAATCTGAGCCACAAGTAATAGCAACTTCCCTAATTTTGTTAATAGCACTAAATATTAATCTATGTAGTCTCCAGACGTTGAAATTTGCAGAAATATAAATGGATGTTTTCAGAAACAGATTCCTAGGAAAACCTGTGTTAAATGCATAATCCAGTAGTTTGTTAATCTTTTACTTCTAAATTTAAAACAAAAGGGCATGGCATGAAAATGAAGGATAAATGTTTTAGTCTTTCCAATTTTTTTTCTAATGCAATAAGAATTTTGCAGTTCCTGTATTAACTTTTTAAGTACAGGGTAAATTAACTTGACTTTAGTAGCTGCAAAAATCATGTAATACCATGTTCCTCCTATGCTAATATTTAGAACCAGTTAAGCATTTTCATTAGAGTTTGGTATTGTATATTGATTTTTTTTTTTCATATTTTCTTTTTCCTGGAGAGAATAAAGCACTTTTGCTTTTAAAGCATTGAACTCAGTTGAAATAGGCTTACTGATTTTTATCTAGAGTGTAAAGATTGCGATCAGTTTCTGGGTTGCTGCCATTAATATACATTTAGGTTATGCAGGATTTTGTCTTAATATGATCAGTCTTTATTTATGTAAAGTAGAATTCTGACACCATTTTACCAATATACATTTAGCAAAGGCAGAATTCTGGATCTGTATTATTAAAATGCATAGAGCAGCTATCATATTCTGGGCTTCTGCTGAAATATGCTTTTAATTGAAGCAGAATTATAGCTATATATTATCAGTGTGAATCTAGTTAAGAGTACAGCACTGGCTGAAGTGCTTCATTGTTGTACTAGTACAACGGGCTGTGTTTTGTGGGTTTGAATTTAAATGCCATCATGTGTCTAGGAGAGGTGCTCAGTGCAGGAAGTGATCAAATAAAGACCTCATTCTGGAAGATGTGCACTTACAGTTGACATGACAGTGTTTGTCCTTGAGAAGAAAGGCTAGAGCTGTATATTCAATGACATTTGTATTTGTATTTTTAGATAGGCAGTTAGTACTCTGAAAAGGGGGAGCTGCATGCCCGTATCTGACTTAGTGCCTCAGTATAGCAAATAAGTCTGGAGAAATCATCTTTTAACTTTGCTTTCTAAAAAGTGGGGAAAAAAAACCAGAAAGAAGACAGAAAGCGGAGGAAAGTAGTGACTTAAAAAGCAAGCTTCAACTGATTAAAAACACTTAAGAGAAGCTGAAGTTTTTACCTGTTTCTCTATCTACTGTGCAAAAGCCAGCCACTGTAACTCCCTTGTTACATTTCGTGGTGCTCTTGTCACACAATGCCTAGTGGTATTTCAGACAAAAGCCCAAATGTGATAAAATGAAATCCATACATTTACCATTTTTATGTGCCATATAGGGCTAAGTAGATGTTCAGTTCTTAGCCATGAGTGTCAGTGTTCATGTCCTTAAAGTGTGCAACTAAATTATTAACATTGATTTTAGGAGAGTCAATTGAGACTTTGAATATGTGTGCTAATATTTACATGATAGCAACCTTAGTTTCAGTGCTAATGCATTTTTAGTCATAATACCCGTGTAAAGTGTGTTGGAAAGCAAATGGAAAGTGAACATCTCAAAGAGAGTATTTAAAAGAAGACGTGTAGAAAAATGTGAAATCATGCCTATGTCAACTGCTTTTCATGAGGCACAAACAGACCGATCTCCAACACCATCAAAAGGTGGTACATCTGGAGTGGACAGAAATGTGTGTGGTTTTAAACAGTGAAACACTGGACCACTGTCACAAACTGTTACTGTTGTGAGTCAGGTTTAAAAAATCCTTCACCAGCTGTTTCAGATGGCTTAGGAAAGGATCTTACTCTTCTGAAAACCTTGGTGCACATAAAAAATCCAGGTGTTTACAGGAATATTAGTTAGAAAGGAAGGGCATGTCAGGCAAGTGGCATATTTGTTAATAGACAGTCATTAGACGTTAACTGACTTTCTCTCTTGACCAAAATGTTTTTAACAGTCTTGAAGAAAGTTGGTTGGAACTTTGTCAGAAATAATCTACTGGAGTCTAGATCTTGAATCAGGTGGAGTATACTGGTAAGAAATGCTCAAGCGTGCTTCCATCATTCCTGCTCAGTTGTCATCATCTCTTCTTCTATGCCAAAGGTTAGGCTGAATGTTTTGTAACCAGGCAAAGCTGCATTTAACTTATTGTTGTATATCTGCAAAAAAATAACCTTCTGCTCACAAGTAGTTGAGGGATTTCAATTATTAGGGACATATTAGTACATAAATATCAATAAATGAGCAAACAGAAATAAAAGTCAATTTTATAACATATTTTTCAAGCACATAAGAGGAATTATGGATGCCAAAGTAAAGAACTGCTGCTCTAGAGGGAATAAAATTTAGCAATGTAAGTCCAGTTGCTTTAACACAGCATAAATTTCAGTAGTGCAAGTAGTCTAAAATTATCATCATCAGTGAATACTCTAATGAAACCTTATTTTTCTTTTGATTCCAAACTGCAAAAACAACTCTTTGAGGCATAATAAGATGGTCGCATGCAGTATCTGTTTTAATAAATGATATTCAGATTGGAAATACTGTCTGATATCAATATATTTTGAAAACTTTGTTGTTTAGCTTTTCTTTATCTAGTTAATATTATTGCCCACAGTGGCTACAGACAGAGACAGAACAGGCCTATGTTGATGATTTTTAAAGAAAAAAAGAAGAAGAAAAAGGATTTCCTCTCTTGTATTACTCAGTGACTCAGTATTGTCTGGCATAGGGTTGTTTTGCTGACTGATTGCCACTGGATTTTTATTTATGTTTTTTAATTAACAATTACAGTTTAAATACCTCGTATAAATCTATGGTCTGTGAGGGAGGGTGGTTGTTCAACTTTATTATGTTATTTTAGTGTGCAGAAACATCACAGTATTAGATTTCACTACACCCCTGTTTTATGGAGTACCTTTTTAGAAGATCAAAAACGACTGCTTCATTTTGGGTTGGTCTTTGTTCCAGTTCCTGTAATTTGACTACAGAAACTCTTCTTCAAGAACAAGAACCTGGGAGCTTTTCCCTTATTTTTTCTTATAAAACATATTGCAGCTAAAGACTGTTTAACTAATACAGTTTTATGGGTTATAATGAGGGCACTTCAAATCATATTCGCCTTTAATTTCTATAATATTATTGCAACAATAAATAAAGTGCTTAATTACCTTTCCACCATGTCAGGGTCTTTTCTTTTTCCAAATATGCTGTAGGAAATAAGCACAAAGGATTTAAATTGATCTCTTTTTATACTCATCTGCTCATGTAATTGATTCCCCGGTATTGAAACCTCTTCTTTCTGTCTGTATACCGAAGATTTCTTTGCAAAGGTCCAGCCCCAGCAGGTTGATTACACACTTGTTACCTGTAATTCAATACAGCAGCGCCCTGTTTACAAAGTCCAGATTTCCTGTGCTGTCAGTTAGGGCAATCAGCACAAAGACCAAGAGCTTTTGGAACTAAATAAACAATGAGAAAAACATTCAGGGCTGCCAGTAACCTTCACAGGTAATTTAACAGCCTTTGACTACACGGCATCAGTTGCTGTAGATGTCTGCCGAGTATGAAATCTGACATTCTCCCTTGCCATGTTCTGCCAATAGGTCCGTGTGTAATCTCTCGCTGAGGTTCGCCGCTGCGCTCAACCAAACCGCCTTTGTTATGACAGACGCCCGCACCTGTGTTCTGTCACCTACGTGCCACGTCCTCTTCCAAAAGGATATAGCAAATTATTTAGAATTTCAGGGTTAATGGAATTAGAGCCGCTCCCTCATCCCTTCTGCCGTTCCCCTTCTGGTCAGCATCCTAGCCAGCACAACCTTTTTGAACTCTTCTTAGAAATGTTTCAATATGAAGAAAGAAACTGCTTGATCAGTCCTCCATAAATTGGACTCCGTTTTTATGGCAAATGGGGAACAGAGGGATCTCTATTTTCTAGATGCCCTTTAAGTATTGGACAGATTATTTTATTGTCTAAAGCTTTGTGTTTATGTATTTTTAATTTAACTTGTTTTCGTTCTGATATATTCGGTGCCTTTCCTGTCGATTCAGATAATGATTAGGAAAGGTATTTTAAAGACCGCTGACATATTAAAGCAGACAAAAACCATCCGTGAGAAGAAAACAGAGACAGGGATTCATCTGGATCTGTACAGGAAAGTTCACATCTTTTACTTCAGTACTCAAATCTCTTTGCAAGCAGATAAAATGAATGTTATCTATACAAGTTTAAAAGTGCATCTGTTAAAAAGAACAAAATCGAGATAGCAAGTGTAATACTTGTGAGTTAGTTATTTATTATTCATATAAACAACCCAAACTATCCAACAAATAAGCATTTTATTGGCTGCCTACAACATACTTGGCTCATGGAATCCTTCCTGCCTTCTTTTTTAATTATTCCTGATATATAAATCTGTAGACATCTTGCAAGCTGTTGCAAAGAATCTATTTTTTCATAACTGCTGTACAATAACTGAAATGATTTAAAAAATTTTGGAAAATCTATTATTCAGTTATGTTTTAACCAGAAGCTGGTTTCCTGTTCTGTTTTTACAGTTTCACAGATGAATTTCTGAGCTCCTGGTTGTGGTCAGTTTAATAGGAGGTAGCTGAAAGTGTTGCGCAATAGACACTCCCCGATGCTTGATTCACGTGTCTGCCTTGTAATTCTGCTTCAGGGAACGTGCTTGTGCAGCTGTAGATATATGCATATCCATGGCTGAAAGCCAAATGTATGTATTTCATGTTAGTTTAGTTGTTCCAATTATTTGCTGTGTCTTATTTGGCAATGGACATATAGATTTAAATTCTATAGACGTGATGTGGGCACAGCGTTGGAGAAGAAGGTTGTTATGTGGTGATGTGGGTTGTTGGGTTTTTTTTCCTTTTTAATTATATTGTTCTCTGCAAAAGTAGAGGCTGGAACACTGGCAGACCAGAAGCAGTTTACTGAAAGCATAAGTAATTCAAGTGAGAAATTCCAAATTCATTTGAGGATCCCTCAATGTTTGGTGGTGTTTCTATGGTCCCAGGAGAGCAGTGAAGAGGATGATAACAACACTATTTTCATTGTACATTGATGGGGTCAGACACTGTGAGGGTGGTGATTTTACTAAGAACCAAAGTAAAGTAAAGATTTAACTATGACGTGTGGGCACAGCAACAATTAAGGCTTCTAGTGTGGAAAGTGCAAATATGATTGTAACTGAAACAAGCAGTTTGGCGTAACATGGTAACCTGTAGGAAGCAGCCATGTCCTGCGTGGGCTAGCTCATGGAAACTTTTGGAATGGACATTGACAGCTCAGTATTTATGATACATTTCATGCTGGTAAATCCATTACAGACTCAGGATGGGTTACTCTTAACCGTTTCAACAATGACACAAGAAATAGCTTCTGAGCTGGTTTATGGTCCCTCACCAAGTTGTAGCTCAGTTAGACATTGAATAGCCACCACAGCTTGATTATAATGTATCCTTACTAGGTTGGGCTCATCTCAGATAAACAGTGGAATACTTTTAATGGAAGATAGTGCCTGGAACTCTTATTTATTTATCTTACATTATAAAATAATCCATACTTGACAAGAACTAAGATATTTTTAAGGCTCAGTCAAAAATGTGACCTGCAAGGGTAGTTCCATTCATGTCATGCTCTGAAATTACCCTTACCTAAGTGAGAAATAAGCTCTCCCTGCTCATAGCTGTTTCACTTGCAGACCCCGTTCTACCTTCCACATCTCTTACAACAGCTGAATTTTTGCCTGAGTACCCAAATTCACCTGTAGCCCAGAGGATGTTTATAACATGGCTTGTCACTGACTCCTTAGATGTCTCTCAGAAGTGTGCCCACCAAATGGCTGCTGCATGATTGCTTCTTTTGTAGTGTAAGAAAACTAACCCCTTTTGGACACCCCAGGAAACTTGGGCAAAGGTATTGGAAGATTGGTGGCTTTTGAATCACAGTAGCAAACTGCACAGTGATTGCATTAGCCACTGATAAATTATTCTGCTTTAAGCTTCATCAGTTCTCTCCTTTCTGGGTCTCTGTGTGTGGATGGGAGCTGGATTTAGAGACATAGGCTGCATTATGGTTTTGAAATGAGAACCAGCCTGGATTGCTAGTCTCTGGTTATTGTTGTTAGTGGGTTTGATGGTACAAAAAGTAACATATGCACGCAGGTCAGAAAAAAATGGAGGGCTCATATTAAGGCTCAGCTTCACTTTGAAGTATGATTATGAAGAAATCATGATTAAGAGGATTTGTGTTGGTAGATGTCTCCAACAAACTTTCAATGTGCTTCTTCCTCAGGAGCTCTCCTTCCACTCAAGTTCTAAGCTGATGAAATTTTGGCCTAGGGAAGTCTCTTTAGAGTTATGTTTCAGTTCCCTAACTATATCCCACCCATTTTAAATATTTAGATTGTATTAATTCGTATTCTGCTTGTAATTTGACACTTTAAAAAATTCTGTGGAGTTTTATTTGTGCCATATTCTTCCATAGAACTCTCACAGTGGGCAGTGCTTCTTACATTTCAGCAGCAACTGTGTTCAATTTAATTTTTTTTTAAAAAGGGGGCTTGTTAAATGAAAAAAAAAAATCTGATATTATTTGATATAAATAATTTTTAAAAATTAATTTAACATCAGGAACTGTAGCTACTCCTGCATTTGTCTATCTTTCTAACTGAATGGAAAGCCTGAGCTACCACGTATCTCAGTAATGAGCATTAAGGAGGGATACTTAGATAAGAGAATGTTTACATATTGTTGCTTTCAAAACTAAAACTTTCCACAGCCTGTTGTTAGATTTGGTTCCAGTTTTCCTTGCTGACTACTTCTCCAGTGCATCTCATTTGGCTGATCATGTGCAGTAGTCTAACAGTGAAGAGTGATCAGGAAAGGGAGAGAAAATGCCACTGAATCTTGAACTTCTGCTGCCAGTTTCCCATTCCCCAAATATCGTAAGAGCATCTGAAGGGAAATCCCACATATTCTGCATCTGCATATGAAGTAAGTCAGAATAAAACTGTACACTGTTAGATTTTTACTGAAAAAAAGTGTGGTTAGCAGTTGTTAGCTGCAGAATGAGCTATATTTTTTCTATTTTAATGAATTGCTTCATACCTCTTCACTTCAGGGCAGATTTAATACTGATGTTGATGCTTTGTTATCTCTGGAGTGTAATATATTTGTGTTACAGGATAATTGTATTTTACACTTCTTTGTTTAACTTTTGATTCTCAAATTCATCTACCCATATCAGAGGGGAAAACAGACTGAAGATATTTTAACTGTGTTCTAATCATTCCTGACTCTTAATTTTTAAGCAACATATTAAGCATGTTTTTTTGTCTCTCAACAATATATCAGTTGAATGGGATCAGGCCACAGTTCAAAATAGGATTCTTACAAATCAATTTGATATATTTTTCAAATCCAGAAGAGTGTTGTTACTGCCAAAGGAGTTCTAACTTACACATTTTTTTTCTGTCACCAGGGGTTTGTTAATTTGTTTGTTTGGTTTTAACTGAATTTGTGAGCACGTATTCCTAAGCCAGTTAACTTAGGTCAGTAGGAAACACCTAAAAGATGTTTCTACACCAAATGGAACAGGGTTTCCATAATGCAAAAAGGCATTAATTGGTAAATTCCTGCTCTAAAATGAAGTATATATTTATAAGCATAAAGCAATACAAGCATAGGAGCATTGCACAACTTCAGAAATTATTTAACAAATGCTAAGGTACTATTAACTTCAGTATCTTTTATTGGGGTTGTAATAAAAATCAATATACCTACCTAAAGTTTAAGATGACACTTTTGATAGGCAGGCAAGAAAATCTAAAAAGTAATGGAGAGAAGATGGGGGAGAAGGCAACGTTCAGACTAGGTGGACTGTTCTTTAAATGAACTCCAGGGAATCAAGAAGCAACATTTTTTATAAAATGTATTTGTAGGTTTCCTTTGCCATCCGTAGGGTCATGTCTTCCTTTTGTTATCTACTCTCTTGTGCTCACACAGTCTCTCTGATTCTTTTTTATTTGCCTCTGTCGTATTCTTTATAGATTCCTTTCTTAATTATATCAGTGACATTAAGAATTCGCGGGGGGTGGGAGGGAGGATCATGCAAGACCCACAGTATCATAGTATTTAGGTAGATCTTATGATGAAGAGACACAGCTGGAATTTCTTCCGAATGTGAGAGCAGAACCATCTCCATAGCTAGCTTTAGTTATGCTCTGGAAACTTTAGAGTGCTTTTTAGGGGGAGAAAGTGTGTTTGTTTTGGGTTGGGGTTTTTTGTTGTTGTTTTGTTTGGGGTTTTTTGTTTGCAGGTGTTATTTTGTTTTGTTTGGGAAATTGAACAAATGGGGAAATATGTTCAGACTATCAGCTCTTCTGAGTTTGTCATTTGTACTTTTTTAAACATCAGACTGCTGCTTGCCCAGAGCATACAGTTGCAGAGCCAGTGCTCTGCAGATTGTCTGACGATTCCATTCTCACCAGCTCTCATGTTTAATTGTAAATTGCATGGTAATTAATATTTACCTTAAGCACCAGCACCAGAATTTGTGTGATTTTATAAGAATCTTCTTTTACTTTTCAGATTTTTTGTAAGAAAACATTGTCTTCATTTTTATGGAACCATACTTGGTGTGACCCTAGACCTTCTTAGCCTAGGCAAAAGCTTCTGTAACTTCATGTCCAAATTTCTCAGTGGTTACCAAGTAGTGAGGTGTGAGCACACTGCAGACAGAGCCTGGCACTGAGTCCAAAGAAATAATCCTTCTTATTTCCATGCAGAGAAGGCTTAGGCCCTGTGCTGTTCCCCATGCTGATGTGGTACTGGGTAGAAGTAGACAACCATGATGGATTGGGTTTGGCATTATGGTAGCTGGCAGCAGTAGCACAGTCTCTCGTGGTAGAAGAGGAGGAAGAGAGATTAGTCCTGGGGCCAAGGAAGTGTAGCAATGCAAGGGAAGGGTTGAGGCATGGGAGTATGTGATCTGAAGAGCATTGCCTTGTTTCTAATATGACGTCCTGCTAGGGAAAGAATTTTTCTTGCTGCATGGGAGAAAGTAGAGAGAAAGTAGAAAGTACATAATTTTATAAAGCTTGTTTTGTTGAGTCTTTCTTTCATCTATCCTTTATACGTAACATCAATATTGTTTTAGTAAGGTGTATATTCCCTTTTTTGGCCTGGAAATAGTGTGTTGGTAACCATGCTGTGGATGGCTGCCTGCCTACATGTCACTTCTCCTTCCCTCAGCCAAAACCAACTTTGCCACCTCCTGTCATTTTCAAATCAATTTTGTAGGAATATGCCATTAATGACCATGCCAAATAAAAAGGTTTCAATTTGGATGTTACTTGTAGACATGCTAGAAGCCATGCTGGGGAGTGTGTGCAAAAGGCAACTATTAGTAATGAGACTGTTGGTTCTGCTGCTTCTGAAACTGCTCTTTATAGAAAACATAACAGGGCTTGATAACCTGTATGTGTTTATTTCCTTACTGTAGCCTCAACTGTTGCTGCATGTGAGGCCTTCTAGGATATAGGAAAAAGTCCAATTAATCTTTTCTCCAGTATTCTTCTACACTTCAGACCCATCTACTTGCTGAAGGGAAAGCAACCCTTAAGCCAACATAAAGAGAGCTGGAAATCGACGTTAGTTCTCTGTCATCTCCACTTCTATGAAAGCACTGGTATTAGGTGAAGGAATAGCATTAGGTGTATTTGAAAATGTGTTCTTGAGAAGTGTAGCATTTCTGCTCCAACTTGGTCTTACTGTTATTCACATGTTAGCTTATGTTTGGAACTTAATTGTTCTTCCAGAATAAATCTTCCAGTTTCTTCAGGTTGCACAAAAAAAAGAAATTGATAGCATTTTTAATGTTTTCTTCCTTCAAAAAAAAACAAACGTAGTCTGTCAATGGTATTATATAAAAATTTATAAAACCAAGTTTCAGATGTGTATTACCCTTATATACCACCATAATGCAAATCCAAGCAGTATTTATTTGCTACAATCAGTGACTACACTGATTGTGTCCTTATAAAAATAAATGTTTCTTTAAAAATGTACAGGTCAAATTAACGTACTAGATAAAGAAATGTGGTGGTTTTTTTCCCTGAACTTTTTATCAAAGAAGTTTGTAAAATTAAAAATAACACAAGTCATGTAAGAGTATGAGCTCACTAAGAGAAAAATAAGGTTGAGGCTGGATTTTAACGGCTAAAAATCTTTAACTAACTTTTAACATCCTTAACTGTGTAAAATGCCTGAAACTTAATTCAACATCGAAGCTGGTTAAATGCTATGTGTGTGTGTGTGTGCCTGTTCTGTTCTGGAATGTGAGCTTTATAAAAATTCCCTGAAAGCAAAATGTTGCTGTTATATCTTTTTAAGACCATTTTTTTGGATGTAGGTTTAGTATCACTGTTACAGCATCCAAGGCTTCTTTGCAAGAAGCAACATAGTTAACAGATTTAGTAAGGGATTGCATCATTGAGACTTTTGTGATGGATTTGCACATTCTGTAGCAAAAATTGAAGCAATAAAACAGACCTTACGCAAATGACAAGTTGAAACACATAAATTTATTTATTTATTTAAATTAATTTAGTACTTATGAAAAGTGCCAGATTGACAGCCATGGGGACTGAATACCTCTGTTCCACAGATCAAGTACAGAAAAAAAAGTAGTGCAGGATTCTCCTGTGGCTCCACTAATGTCTTAATCTATAGTTACCACCTTTAGACATGAGTAGTTCTATTTGCATCCCCGTTCACTCTTTAAATTAAAACTGCCAACAAGAGTGGCAAGCATGGTGATATTGTAGTGGAAACAGGTCAGACAGAACTTACAACTGATATTGCAGGGACCACTTGAGTAACCACTGACCTGGGCAAGACTCAAACCAGTGATATCTCTCTGAAGGTCTCCACATTCCTTTGCCAAAGTCACCAAGTGGTTTGTCACCTGGACATGGCATTCCTCTTTGCTTCCTGACTAAATCTTGCCAGCGCTAAGCACTTTTACACTCTGTCCACATACAGTTGCATTTCATTTGTGACTTGAGCAGCCCTTCAGAGGATCAATCCCTGATTTATTTTTTTTAATTCAAAGAAATGAAAATCATTGCCCCTCAAGACCAAGTCTGAAGATGCACCTTGGAAAGGGGTTCTTGAGCTTTGCCTCTTTCTCCCCATAATTCTTTCTCTACCACTGAGTCTACTTAGGAATAAGTTACACTGCACTTGGCAGAAGAGATTAAACAAATTGTTACGACTTGGGTGCGCCGGGCTTTGGTTTGGTGGTAGCACGTCTGCTGTCCCTTGAAGCTTACCTTGTCCTTCTGCTGTAGCATCTATGGAGATCAGTCAGAGGCAGCCATTTATGCTTCTACACTGTCACTGGAATTGTCATGCATTTAAAGTAGGCCACCTTAATGATTTCTCTGCAAAGCTCAAGTTAAATCATTGTTACCCAAATTCCCCCATATTGATTAGGGACTACTAAGGATAACAGGAGTATCAGTGTAGTATTATTTCATTGCTAAACAGAATTAAGATGTTAAGGACAATAATGCAGAGATGTGTGACTTTGTCACAGGGTCTCTTCCAAGTCACAATGTTCATCTTAGATGAGAAATAAGATATGAAATATTTTCTGTAGTTTTCAGGTTTTATTCGGGGTGTATTTTTTAAAGCTGTACTGTTGGACATAGTTTAATGATGCTCTTCCCTTAAAAGGAAGTATGTTCTTTAAACTACTACTGGTTGTTTGAAATGTAAACTTTAAACTGAAAATAGGAAAACTTATCTTCTGGGAGATTTTGTATTTGCAGATGGGCAAAAGAATCTGAGTACTGTATTAGTCATAGATTTGATTGAAATGGTAAAAGTTCTCATGGGCTGAGGGAAAAGAAAACATTTGAGTTCACTTCAGTACCTGATGCTTTTCATTGTTATTATTGTGGTCAAGTTAGTGGCTGTTGATGCAACTTGAGCTGTAGAACTGGTGTAGCACTGGTATGCAGAACAATGTAAGTGTATCTTTGTTATCCAAAGTAGGTAGTCATATTGTAATACTAGTGGTATATCCCTCTGCTCTGCTGTCCAGATGACACAGCTACTACAGAAACATTTAATACTTCCCTAACACCTTCACTTTTTGAGTCAGATCTCTGCTCAGTATTGAGAAGTGATATATCTTACTTAGCATGTGTATTAGCTAACAAGTGGCTTTTTGCTGGAGTTAAACTTCTGATTGTATAGTTGTGTTTGTGGGAAAGTTACCTGAACTTTATGAGTTCTACTCTGCTGTAACTTTCCTTAAGAGGGTAATAATATGTATCTTTAAGTGAGTGAAATCGAATGGTTCGGCAATAAACTCGATCAGAGCTTTCCAACAGTAGCATCCCAGCTCCAGAAGCTCTGTAATCTTAAAAATTCTAGCTTCTAAAAGCACTATTGTGAACACTTTGTAAAAAAAAAAAAGTTAATTCTTCCAAGTAAGTAAAAAAAATTAATAATTTTGGTAAATGATCATGTGGTAATTATTAAACTAATATGTAATTAGCATTTTCTAATGACAATCATAATCTTGACAAATGCTTTCATTCATTTTGTTCTGATCATTAAAGACTTTAAAAGCACTGATTTTTGTTAACTGAGTCCCTTGGCCATTCATCAGTGATGCAATTCAACCTAATACTCCAGTGGCTAGTAATCAGAGAGTTGCCTATTAAGTGAAGGAAATTTTATCATTGTCTTTATGAAAATCTCACTTTTATTTCTTCTATTACACAGCAGGTAGATAGAAGTGTGAAAGCATCCAACTGATACATATTAATATATTTTCTAAAATGGTGAATTATGCCAATTTTTTGATAACTTACATGATCGAAATTCAACAAATACTTCAAATACTTTGCCAATAGTATGATCTCTGACATTGTTCAGGTATAGTACTTTTTTTGAAAAGCTGAACCAGAAGTAGATTTCAGTCTCCTCAGTAATTTGTCTTTGTTATTACTTCTTAAAGGTTTGGTTTTCTTTGAGGAGGATGTCGTAAGTTTTTCTGTAGTAAAAGGTGTATTGTCTTTTCTTTAGAAACAACACACTTGCTTTTCTGAATTCCTGTGGCTAGCCATTACCTATGATATATTTTCTATGAGCTTGGTTCTTTAAATTGGTACTTAATTTCCATCAGAGATACTGAATGGAGCATAGCTAAACGTACTTCTATGCGCAGACCACACATCTTCTAGTCAGCGCAGATGTTTGAGTCCCCTCGTTTATTCCACTGCTCATCCCAAATCCTTTCCCCTTGCAATTCCTTCTATTTTTGACCTCCTCCATGGCAGAGGTATCTTCTAATCCTTAGCTCTTTGCAGCGGCTCCGCAGCTGCTCAGGTCTCTGTCCTTGCTTTCTCAAAGCGCACCTAGAATTCATGGCCCCTCTCCAGCCTTTTAAAAGCATTTTTTCCTGCAGAGTCTCAATTTCTTTTTTTTTTTTTTTTTTTCCCTGCAGTTGGAATGAAGTTACTTTATATTTGCAGAATGTGGAATATAAAAAGAGCATGCAAACAGTATAGCAGTGTAATACATAGTCACCAAAATATATCTGTGTTTGTTTACTTTAGACTTTTGGAGTTTATGCAGAGCCAAGCTGACTTCAAAAATAAAGGACAGATGATCAGAAATGTGGATAAGGACAGCATGTTCCTCTGCTTTATTTAGCATTGAGCATATTAATGGGTGCTCAATAAATGGTAATGATTTTGGAGACATGATGATTGATGTTTCCTGGATCAAAACATAGAGGTTTTGTTTAAGAACAGCCCAGCTGGCAGAGTGATCCTCTTTTGAAACTGTTTGTGATCAAAATATGTCAGATCTGTATCTATAAAATACAGTAGACAAGACTTTTTGTCAGTGGATTGGTTAATTTATTTTAACAGTAAACTATCAACTATCTTTGATTATTCATCCCTCCTGTCACACCATATTCCTATCAGTGAGTTAGTGCTGCTCTTTTCTCTGCTTTCCAGATTTTGTTTCTTTTGTAGTAAACATACTGCTCTTAAAAAAGGGCTATATATTTTTGGCATGAGAACACAAACAAGGTACCAAAAAGAGAGAATTACATATTTATTTGTGGATGAAGTTGTACCACGTGCATGCTTCAGACAGCTACTATTGAGGGAGAGAAAACAATCATTTGTCTTCTAAGTAAGCCCTCTGTGTCACTCAGCTAATGCCATCCTCCCCAGTCAGAGGACACCTCAGTGTGACTGGTATAACCCAAAACTCCAAGATCAGAAAATGAACATGTCTCTTACTTTGTCGTCTCAGCTGACTGACTGTTTCTCTTAAAGCAGTGCTTTTGGCTTTCGATGTAAGAGGAGATTGCTTGCAAATTAATGGCTTCTAAGATACTTAGTACATACATTTAGGAAAGCCAGTTAAAGCCATCCGTGATATTTTCATGGTTAAAGAAATAAGTGAGAATTAAAAAAGATAGTAGGCAAATTTAACTTTCTTTTTCCTCCCCCCTTTTCTTGAGCCCACCTCCTTCTCCTCCTCTTCTCTATTCCCCCAGCTCTTTTTTCACCCTTAAGGAAAATAAATCAATTACAGTCTCCTTTCTGACCTTTCAGTTTGTCATGTATATTTTTCTTTGGGTTTTTAATGCTTTTTGAATACCCTCAAGAGGAAAGTAAAATTTCTTAAGGAAAAACTTCCATAGTTGATTATAGTTTTTAAAAAAGAGGAATTAATTTCAAATGTTGGGAGCATATTTACCAGATAAAAGTAAAAATGTTTCTTACAATTTGTCATTTGGAACCCTTCTATTTCTAAGTTTGTATTAAAACGATTTTTTCAAACTAAACCATAAAAGTACGCATTGTTATGGAGTCTTAAAAATCTGAGACTCTCCATGGAACAGATATTGTAAATATCCAGAGTTGACATTGCTTATCATATTTGTGTGTAGGAATAGCAACCCTTGAACTAGGGTTATTGACAGAATAGATTGCAACAGCTCCAAAAGAGTGACTTGATTGTGTCTGAATACATTTAGGCAGCTTTAATTCCTGAATTAATTATACAATATACTATAATGCTACAAGGAAGAAGCCATTAAAGTCATCTGTGTCAAAGGGAATTTGTGTATTAAGGAGTAGATTGTGGTGTATATGTCACAGCTGCAAGTCTGGGTCGTATGGGGAGACTGTCTGCCCAAAACAGAGTTCTTTGACAAGTCTCTGGTCACCGTGAATGCAACAGGATGTTGGCTTTGCCAGCTCCACATATTGCTGTGTAAGGGGTCTTTTTTCCTCTGGGTGGTCATTCCAGATTGCCATTACTTGCATTTAAAGTCACTGAATTTCCCTCTTGCCCCCAGAATGGGGTGAAGTAACTGTTCTTACTTAAGCATTTGAGTCTAGCAGCTTGGGGCATTAAATGCTCAAATGTGAGAGCTAACACAGCTCGTGAAAAGATTGCAGTGGTTGGTAGCACTGTAGTGTTGGATACTATTTCCAGAATGACTCTTCGTGGCTGTGACAGCCATTGCTCCTTTCTCCGTCCACTCTGTGTAATGGTGCCTCTGAAGGCAGAGCCAGGATTGTGCTTACTCCCTACTTGCTCCCATCTGCTTTTTTAGCAGCTGAGTTGAGACTCTGATCTTTTAATGACTACTCAGTGAGAGAAAACTTGTTTGCCCTGTAGAAATGCCTGTGCACCCCATAAAGACAACTGGTTCCTGGTACCAACTATAATTTTAAAATTTTAACATGTGTTGCTTTTTATGAGATGTGGACCTTTGAAAAAAAATTACATAATTTCTCACAGAGGTGTTGTGATCTTTGAGGGATAGAGCCTCATGCCAACAACATACCAAACAAGTGGCTGGACCTAGGGCCTGAATATATTTACTGCGAGAAAATTCGGAAAGAATTCTTTTCCCGGTGGTCATAAAGCAGCTTTTGATCCATCTTTCTGAAGCTTTGCTGTTCATTGTTGCTTTCTTTTGTTCTGCTTCTGCCTCCTTTTTCCCACACAATCCTGTTTGCTTTAGCCTGCCTGTTCGGTGCCTTGCGGAGCATCTCTGTAGAAAGGGATTTCATAGCACATAGGTTTATGTACCCTGTAAAAATTCCTCACAAATATTGCTCCATCATTACTTACTAGGTGTGCAGTACTTCTGCTGCCGTGGTGCTCTTGACTGAAGGCATGTGTGGTATATAGGCCCCTGGATAGTTCCTTTGTGCTGGAGTAAATTTTACTTAATTTTTTTTACTGGAAACAAGGATAATCACGTTTGCATGTGGCAGTTACTTTGGCAGCCTCAGCATCTCAGCCATTTCATGCTCTCTCTTTTATTATTTTTATTATTATTACTATAGAAGTTGTCCAAACATACAATCACACGGTACAATCTGTCTGGAAATTTTAATTCTGATGAGAGCAGAGGTAGGAAGAAGGAGGTAGCAAATTGAAAGTTTTAGTATTTTAAATTCATCTTTCTTCTAAGTGTTTCAGAGTCCTTCACTGCAAACACGTTACCAGGAAGTGTAAGTGGTCTCAGAGATGCATAACTCAAAACCAGTATTAAGTCAAGTTGATATTTGTATGCCATGGATTTCATTTTAAATCACTCCAAAGCTCAGCATGCCACTTTAACCCACAATGTATCTGCGTTAGCTCTGAGACCTTTAACTGCAGTGGCACGAGCAGGTGCCACTTAAATATTGTAAAATATTATTCTCTGACTAGTGCAGCTTTAACCTAGGCTGTTTAATATATGCACTGAATATTATACCAGATTCAGCTTTTGAGGAATTTTGAGCTTGTGGCCAGGTACAAGGAATGGAAAGCATTGACTGTTAAATAACATACAAATTAACTATCCACAAGTTTAACTCAAGGAACAGATTAATAAATCTGTCAGAAATGCCTCTCCTCCCAAAAATATATTGTAATCTTAACATGTTACTGTAGCCCAGGAAAGACTTGGTGATATCAGCATAAATGATTTTATCTAGTATTTTTCTTTTCAAGATAAATCCAAAGGTGTTAAGATCACATTGGCTTTATGGTCATATTTGATATATGATAATATCATCTATGTCTGCAGAATTTATGATATTAATATGAGGAGAATGGTGGGATTATTATTATGGGTCACACAGTATTACAGATCCCAATAATAGTACACCTAAAAAAAGAAAAACTGTCAGCTGTAGTGTAGTGTACAGCGCCCATCTTTTCAAGCTGTTGTAGTTCCCATTAGAAAGAAGGCCATTTTAGCTAGAAGCATAACAATCTCATTGTATTAATCATTTTCTGTGTTTAAGCAATATGAGGATGTCTGCTTTCAATGACAGAAATAAAATCCTTGAAGGGAACGGTCTGTGAAATAAACTCTGAAGGGACAGTGAGACTGCTTCTCTTTATTCCTTGTGGCCTAATTAAACGGTGGAAAAGCCACCATAAAAGAAATTAAATTTAAGAAGACAGATTAGCAACAGGAAGGGTGTGGCAGCAGCCAGTGTGCGTGTGGCACTTCATTTGCAAGTAACGTGGAGAGCAGTGGTGCTAAGGAAAAAAGTAGCGAGTCGCTGGTCCTGTTATTCTGAAAAAGATCTTCTCTTTCAGCAGTGGCAGGATTCTCTACTCTTGATTAGTAATTTCCTTTTTCAGTCTTCTGCAGCAATGTAACACCAAGAGAAAAGAAGGCGTACATGCCCAGATGTACTATTCTGCTGGTAATATTTCATTAATAGAATGTATATGAATAAATAGTTTATACTCAAGATTTTAAAGATGCTTACACGTGCCTGTATGCATTTTCCTCTACAAAAGTATTTCTATTGGACCCAGGCCTTTGCTGGATGATTTGTTTGTGGATTTTAAAAAAAAAAATTGGTGGGTTTTGTACTGAGAAGTTCTTTATTGCCAAAAAAACAATTCAACCATTGATAATCCATGTGAAAATAAAAGAGGTTCAGCTGCTGTGAACTGTTGAACTCCTAAATGGCAAATGATTGACTTTACTCAGGTAATAACATGTGGTTATTCCTGGGTATGACTGATACAGTAGAATATGACTGGAAGAGTGCAGACTGTCCAAGAGTTACAATTATTTTGAAGGTAGAGGATGACTGTAGGAAAATTGCCAAGACTGTTCTGTCTGTTGCAGTGCAATGTTCTCCATCTTCACGCCTTCGCTGGTTGATGTAATTTGTGTTTGTGCCTGGTTTGTGTTTACGTTAACCTACTGTTAATGTTGACACTGCTAATGGAACAGTGCCAATGGAAGTGGGTGCCCAAGGTGCTCCTCTCTCTCAGCTGTAGTTCCTCCTTACGGTTAGGAGTCCTTCCCTTGCAGAGCAAATCAGCTCACTCGTTTGGTGGTGTTTTGCCTCCGTTGTTGTTTTAGTTCAATGCTCATGTGATGTCTTCTTCACATAACAGAGTACTTTACATCCAACTGAGTATACATAAATCCAGGTGCAAACAGCATGCCTTACTTTTCTCTCTAAGCCAAGAAGAATACTATAGAGTTGGTTGGTTGTTTTTTTTCTTCTCTCCAGAGCAGTAACATGTTCAAATCTTTTAACTGAGTAAAGTTCAACACCCTCTTGACACTTAGAAGCACCTGTTTGGGAGTGCAGTGTGAGGATGAGCCATAGCTATGTGTATAAAGCTTAACCATTACTCATTAAGGAAAGTTTCTAAACAAAATCCACAAAAAGTCCACCAAAAAATTCTCACCTTCCAGAAGATACCACTGTCTTTATCACTGAGCCCAGGCACTGAGTCCTTAGGTTTGGAATCATCTGTCTGTTCCTTAGCACCTCCAGCCACCAATGTCAGTTGCAGAAGCTTTCTCCAGGACCCCCAGACTGGCCAGCAGAGATATCCATAGAAGCAGTCTGACAAATGGCTTTTCCTCCTCAATTTGCACATTGTTACTTCAAGAAAAGTGCTAAAACTGTTTCCAAGTAGGTACTGTGCTTACTGATATTTTCTTTCACAGAGTACAGACCCCAGAGCTGATGGTTGTTATGCCAATACTCATGATGGGGAAAGGACAAGAGGTTTCTGTGTCCCCTCATCCTCTCTCTGCATCCTTGGAAGGGAGCTATATTGCTTTATAATCTTCAGTCTCTAAGAAGCATGGAGAGTGCTTCATCCTATGTTATGCAAATATCCGATCAGGTATTGAGAGAAATTGAGAAAAACTTGGCCCTGACTCTTCTCTGTAGGCCAGACAAATTACCCAAGCTCACAGATAAAACAGGACACATTGTTTGAGGTATGGTATAGTGAAAAAGTTCCCTTTATGTGCTTTTTGTCATTAGAATTTATGTCTCATAGACAAGTCTTCCCAGAGACTTGCCTACAACGTTTAGCCTTGCACTACCTTGAGTAGCATTTGTCTTTCAGACAAACTCCAGCCAGTCAGTATTGAACACCACCGCACAGAATGGAGTTCACAGATTTAATTCTTAAGGCAGTAAATGTTATGGCAAAAATACTGGGGGGTAGGAATTATTTTCTGTAGGTTTTTTTAAGAGGAAAAAAACGATTAGATATTTTATCGAAGTTACAGCCATAATACATTCACAACGGTTCTGAAAGCTACTAACGCCTTTCACTGCTACTGCATGCTGATTTTTATGTTACTGAATAAATGCTATTGGGCAGAATTTTGATGATGACGTGCAATTAAATACTAGGGTTTGGGGAATGAGTAGAGGCTGCTTGGTAATAAGAAATGTACAAGAAGGTATGAGTGAAAAAGCAGTTGCTTCTTTATGGCTAGTAGTATACGTGGCGTTGGTATCCATCGCATGAGATTTTGTGTTAGAAAACATGAAACTTGAGTTTTTATGTATGTGAATTGCTTAAAGTTATGTTTGTGAGTTTCATGCATCCCGAAAGATAGGCGTATTTGGTATGTATTATGCTTTTCTGTGCTTTGTTATTGCCAGAAGCTTGAAATCAATACCGCTTTTTCTTTCTGATAATTAAAAGGATGGTTTATCTTTATATGGATCTTTAATTTTAATAAGCTAATAATTCTGATTTTAGCTACTATTATCTTAATAGCTAAGCCTTCTTAAACGTTTTTATCATAATTCCTTTGGATAGTGTTGCCATTTTTTCAGCCTGCATGAATCCTTGCTCTATAGTGACGTCTGCTGGAAATGGTAAACTGAAATGTTCAAGGGCATATTTAAGCTTTTCAACTCAGGGCTGCTCGATCCTTTTGCTTGAAGTATGAACGGTACAGAAAAGCAACATCACTTTTTTCCTATTCCCTAAACAAGTGTTCTTTCTGCACTGGACCTGGTAGAGTTTGGATTTTATCTGGTGACTAACTTATTTTTTGCCGTGAAACATATTCCAGCAACGTAATTCATGACACTTGTTCTATGCTTCTCATGAAAGCTGATAGTTAGAAGTCATCAAAAACTTGATGACTTGTTAGAAGTCTGAGAAATAAGTGTTTATGCTTTGTATCGGATCCATAGTGAGGTGTTCAGATTCAGTTATTCAGCACTTCTTACTGTCAATCCTACCAGTAATATTTAAATAGTTATAGAAGAGTCAATGAAAGAAATCTATACTTTTAATCTGACATTTAGAATTAGGTTATCTTTGCTTTATATCTGAAAGAAAAGTATAATATTCAAAGTAGACACCAGACATTTTGCATTAGAGGTAGAAAAGGAAAATAACGAGCCCATTTTTAAATGAATTCAAGAAGCAATCTGATTTTAGTTCTTGCATTGCAGAGCAAATAAAATAAAAACTATCGTACTTTATTTACTAACCGATGAATTGAATTGTCCGCCTTTTATTACAGATATAAAGCAAAGACTATGAAGAGGCAATCATTTTTGCAGCTATCAGACTTTCAGTAACATATCTCTTGTGGTTTAAATAACAGATAGTTTAAGTGTTTTTCCATTACCTTCGTGTAAATGAAAAATGCATAAAATATTTTAACAAGGCAAAGTAATCCAAGGAGATTGTTATTTTGTGTTACAAATTAGGTTATTTCTGTCATAAAATTAAAGGAAAAAAAATCAACGCAAGGACATTTCAGCTTAATATCATTTACCAGAAGGAACATGTAACAGATTTAATGAGCTAGCAGGTCACCTGAATCCAGCTGTTTCCGACCAGCTTTATGAAACAGAGAATGCAGCTAACGGTAGGAGGTAAGCATTATTACAAGCTCTCAAGGAGTTACAAAATCGATTTCTGCTTGAATGAATTAATTTAGATTATCAATTTATAACCAGCTACACGAATCCCATCAACTCAACAATTCAGTGAATGATCAGGCTCAGCCCTTGCAAGAGCTTAACAATTAGAGAGCTCTATAGTTATCTCCTGTCCTACAGTGTTGCTAACAAAGTTCCGTAGTTTGACAGAAAGAGAGGAAAATGTTTGCTTACGGATGTTGCAGGAGTGAAACACATCTTGGGTGAGAGGAACGAGCAGCTATCATAAAGCAACTGCTTTCTTGTGTCTTACCTGCCTGGGAATTCCTCCAAAGGTGACTGAAAAGCAACGATTCTTTTTACTAGAAAAAGAACATGAACAGTGCAGGGAAACAACCAAACCATCTCATTTCAATCACGTACTTCTAAAGAAAATAACTAAGGATAGGATGTAAAAACCTGTTCTTGTAACTATGACATACTCTAGAAGTGCTATTAAAAATGTCTCGCCTGTTTGCTGAAAGGCAGCAAGGTGCTTCTTCTTCCTCCCTGTTCTAGTGCAGTCATTTGAACCTGTGCAAAAGGAATGTAAGTTGCTGCTCATCAGAATGTTGCTGGTTTACATTTAGTTTGCACAAGTGTTAAATGGCTACGCAGGATGCAAGTCATTGGTGATTCAGGCTGTTCCTGGTTTAATCTTTGACTTATCTCCTTCTTCTAATGTTGCAAAATGGTTATGAGTAAAAGGACATTTGCTGTGCATCTGTTACTGCTGTCTCTCTAAGCATAAAATACAGTGGTTAGTCTTCCTTGCCTGTTCAGTCATTTTTGGCACCATCTTCACTGTCTCAGAAGACAAGAGTGGTACAGTAAGTACAGCACTTTAATAGCAGCATATGATTTACCACAAGGACATTAAACTTAAATAAGTAATTGTGTTTATAAATATCTTTTAACAGGAGCTGGGATTCTGGGTTTAGTAATCGGCATCAGTGGTGAAGTATAAAAAGGTGATCAGCTGTTAGGTCATAAAGCCTTACTGTTGCCTGAAAATAATCTCAAATTATTACATTTTAGGGCTGAGAAAAATCAATAGGATTATATTTTCTCCTTCTAAAATGTACATTTGCAGTGCAGTGTTCGAAGAGTAATAGGCATGATGGCTTCTGTTAGGGACAAAATGAGTTGTACCTATGTCATGTGGAAAGTATACCACTAAAAAGAGCTCAGATTCCTGACACTTTTAAACCACTAACAAAAATTGTTAAATAGCTCTGTTGCCCTTATACCTTGAGAAAGTGGGGGGCTTTAAGTACTGGAAATGCATCTTCTGGACAAAGCTGGATGTGTTCACATGAGCTACCAATACTTTTATTTTTTATCTTGGCTTGGCTATGAACAACCTTCTCTAAATTCTCCTTGGGCAGATAAAAATTGAAGATCACAATGCAAACGTATTGCAGTGTACAATTGAAAATTATGAGAAAACCTTTTTTGTAGTCTTTTCTGTAATGCTACCTCTAATTTGACAATCAGATTATTATCTTGTTCCTCATTATTTATTATTACTTTAGCAGTATCCTATACTAGTACTTACAGAAGCTGGTATTCGTGAGATGGTAGAATTTCAAAGTCTCTGATTTCCTGAGACAACCATTGTATGGACCTTTAGGAAACAGTAATCCGCCCTATAAACCTCATCATTTACCTATTTATTTTTAATGTCTCTCCAATTTTATTTTCTTTAAAAGTTTTTCAGGCTACACATAGCTCCTCAAGATCCATAAACTGACCCTGCAGCAGGTTAACAGTGCATAGGAGCTGTCAGCCCATCACACAGTAAAGGAACTCATCTGGGCATTTGCTTCTTTCCATCTGTACCAACCACAGCAGGTGCTATAGCTATTGGGAAATCAGATTTAATGTATATATGGCACTAATGACAGTGGACCTGTAAGGCATGTTTTACATTAACGTCTTGTGCCTTATGCACTTTCCCAACCACCTGCTCAAAAAACAAATTCAGTGGCTGGGGCAACGCTGCCATTGGATGGGCATTTGGGATGTTTGCTTCTGAGGACACAGGGGCTTTACAAAAGTACCTCCTGGTGCCAGCGCTTCTTGGTGTCCTGCATTCAATACTGGGAGCAGTGTAATCATGGCAGCACCGTACTTCTGTCATCTTTGCAGTGTGAATTCACCACAAATTTCTATGCTTCTGCCACCACATTCTTTCTGATACCTAGGCCAGCTCCTTCAAAGCTATTTGTGGGGCCAGTGTGATCTCCCCTACTTTGATGGTTGAGTCTGAGGAAATAGTGAAATAGATCTCCCATATGAGCTTTTGCTGAAGAAATTCTTCCTCTCAGGTTTGGATAGTTTATCCCTAGCGCATGCTATCATTTGTGGAAGGGCAGCTAAAAATTAACAGGAATCAGGGGCTCAATGACTTCCCAAATGACAGCCTTTAATATCCAACAGCTACTGAGCTGAGATGAACCTGTAAGTTTGCCTTTAAGGGGACAACCTCCTGCCATGTGCCATGTGCATCTCCCTCCTTCATGGCCATAATCAGTCTGTAGGTGAACTGCAGAGCACATCTGTTAGAAGGTGAGACCTATTGGCATGTACAGCTTATGAAGAGGGCCCTTTATTGTCTACGTGTTTTGGTCAAGTAATTGTAGCCATCTGTTCAAACACAGTAAGGTTATTCTGTAATAATGTCATTGCGATGTGGAGAGTTTTAACTAGGTAACAATTTAGGTCTCTTTCAACTCTTGTGAGAAAGGCTCATCTCTAAATGATGTACATTACCACTGGTGAGTGGCTCCCAGGTGGGAGGAATGCCCTGGTGACAAGGCAGGAGCACATTACTGGTGAGGCAGCATGTATTCCAAACACACAAGTGTGTGACATGCATGCTAGCTCTGGGGGCCACCATGGGCATTTCTACATCATGATCCTGGAAAGGAGAGCACTGTATGGGAGTACCTTAGCAGCCATAGGCAGAGGGACATGATTCTCACCCTCTACACCACTCCCATCATAACCCACATGGAGCACCGTGTTCAGCTCTGGGGCCCCCAGCATAAGAAATACATCGACCTGCTTGAGCAGGTCCAAAAGAGGACCACAAAGATGATCAGAGGGCTGGAACACCTACCCTGAGGACGGGCTGAGAGGGTTGGGGTTGTTTAGCCTGGAGAAGAAAGTCTTGAGAGAGAGACCTTATAGCAGCTTTTCAGTACTTAAAGGGGGCCTACAGGAAAGGTGGAGAGGGAATTTTTACAAGGGCATGTGTGATAGGACAACGGGTAATGGCTTTAAACTGAACAAAGGTAGATTTCAAACAGATGTAAGAAATTCTTTACTGTGAGGGTGGCGAGACACTAGAACAGCTTGTCCAGAGAATCTGTGGATGCCCCATCCCTGGAAGTGATCAAGTCCAGGTTAGATGGGGCTTTGAGCAACCTGTTCTAGTGGAAGGTGTCCCTGCCCATGGCAGGAAGAGTGGAACTAGATCTTTAAGATGCCTTCCAGCCCAGGAACCCAAACCATTCTGCGATTCTTAGTCAAGTTCAGCCACTGCGAGATGCAGAACTGCTGTCCCAGACAGGATACATTGTGATTTGTGTAGTGTTTGCAAAACAGCCAGCAGAAAAACTGATAGAGCAGAAAGAGAAGATGTGGCTGAACAGGGTTTGGGGATGTGGCTTTCAGAAAGCTAAGTGCTTTTTTTGTGCAGAGTGCTTGGACCCATTAGCAAAAATACTGGTATTTGCTTTAAGACTTCCTGTGTTTTTTTTCAAATAACATAGGTTGTATTAAATAAACACTGTTTCATGAGTTTCCCCTTCCTTATTAGCAAAGTTCATGAGGTTTTAAACTATCTTTCTGGTCAAAAAGGGTAATAATAGCCTTGTTATGTGTGGGATTTCCTTAGCCAGGTTTCAGAAAGGTGCAAAACATATTCATCACAAGTGATTATTTGTTTAATTATGCTGGAGAATGCTGGTAAGCTTTTGGATTTTCTAATTTAGAAAGAGGCCAATGCAATTTTTTTCATTATTTTCATAACTCTAGCTATAATCAACTGTAATTTTTCAAACATATGTTTCCATTTTATTTTATGTTGGCAAAGCCTTTGAATGCAGTCCCTAGTGCTTACCTTAACTACACCTCATAGAGGCTGTAAATACACCTCTCCTCAGCTGCATTGCAGCTAGAGACAGCGTCTGGCAGCAGGCTAGGATGGGCAAATGACCTCAAAATCCTGAGGGCCTATAGCAGCGGTGTTCCACATTATTGATAGTAGCAGAGATATTGACAGTCTGTGCTTGGAAGGAAAATAGGAGTTTGATATGACATATTGTGTGTCTCAGCAAGACTCATAAATAATTTTGACAAGTTTTTGTATGCATGGGAAAGTCCTTGATTCAGCCTCCCATAAAAATAAACTTCTATTATGGAATGTATTTGTCAAGTGGCTGTGTGATGGATGGAGCTGCGTTTACCCCTTGGCAGTTCGATGAGTTTTAGATGCACAGCTTACCAGAGAGGATTTACGGGCAGTACAGAAATAATTATTCAGTATGAAATACATAATTCCTGTACCTGAATTTTCATTTTTTATTATATTTTGTTTCTGTTGCATTTCTGGTCTTTAAGACAAAAGGCCTTGCCATTTTACTTGGAGCTGTTGAATGTCTGTAGTTGCTGTTCGGAGAAACTAATTCAAGTCCTTTCTCAAACTTGGCTTGTATTTTGTTAATTGAATGGCAGCTTTTATTAAATTAGGCAAAAGCAGGGAAATTTACATTTAGAGATGAATATTTTTAACAATAAAATCTCTCTTGGAACGATTTCTTAGAATTCTAGAGGGAAAAATAATTAATAAATCAGATGAAATGTTGTTTCTTATGCTAGTATTGCCCTCTTTATTTCTTTCTTTCTTTCCTTTTTATTTAAAAAAAATACCTAAAACAACAGGTCATAAGCTCCCATAAAGAGGTGGCACCTCTCTGATATGGAACTCAGATCACTTGGCACATTTGTTGTGCTCTTCCTTAAGGCTTCTCCTGCAAGGTTACCCTTCAACTGTTTTTCTTCTTTGCTTTTCTTTACAGTAGTCTTTCTTTTCTGTCAGAGCTGCCTTCGTATTTCCTCTTACCTCTGTCATTTCTGCCTGTTCATTTCTTATTCCTTTCACTTGTTCTGTTTTTACTCATTAAACTCTTTCTTTAAATGTGCTTTCTCATCCCTTTTCCTATTCGTGTCCTCCTGACAGAATGTTCTCCCTGCTGTTTATAGTTCCTCCAGCTTTTCTCCTTCTTTCTACCTGTGCAGTCCATTCTTCTTACCTTTTACCCTCTTTGTTCTCAACATCTTCTCATATTCTGGTTTATTTTTACACTATTACTTTATGACTTTCTTTACTTTTTAGCCTCTGGCCTCTCTATTATTTACCATTCCTAAGAGTCATATTTCCTTCCCCTGTTTGCAATCTCTGACCACGACCTTCTGATGGATACCAGTTGTTCAGTGTTTCTAATTGGTAGTCTGCTTGGCTTCCCATGCATAATAGGAAACTTCCCAAAATTGTGAACATGGCACTTTTTTAGTTATTACAAGGGGGCTGTCCAATTTTGGATAGTTCCCATATCCATTGTTGAGAAATCCTACTGTCCTTTCTCACCAGGAAAAACAGTATAGTACTGAATGTGTTAACAAAGTTTCTGTTGTAAAAGACTCAAAAGGGTAATAATTTTGAAAATAACTTTTAGGCATAAAGAACTGCACCTAATGAATCATGTTAAGAAATCCCACTCATCATAGATGGGAATGCAGGAAGTTTAAAGAAATAACAAGCTGTTTTTAAAAGTAGAGTGTTTAAAACTTCATACTAGTTACCATAGCCCATAGATTTCATAGATTAGAATACCTGTTCTTCACCTAAACAGATTCGGATATTTGTGTGGAGCAATTTGAATGTAAAAAATGGTGCCTGCTCAACCAGCCTGCAGAAATAAGACAGTATGTTAATCCTTACAACTGACGCCTGGATTCTAGAACTCGGTCGCAATTTGAGCTGTACTCACTTCAGAGGTACTGGCACCTGGCTCTGCTGCTCACACGCCGTTCCCATGCTGCCCTCCCATCTGACACTGCCTCTCCGGGAGGGCATGGTCTCCAATGCCTCCTTTGGCCTGTCTGCCCTAGGTGGACCTCTCAGCCTTCAGCATCTCAGATGCCCCTATGTGGGCAGTTGCACTGACGCAGGACTGTTTGTCCACATGCAAAATAACGCTGCATATTTCTTCTAACATAGTAGGTTTCAGCTTAAGTTAGGGGCAGAGAATCAGCAATAATCTCATTTGGGCTCTGGTAGTAAAGCTTTGGAGAAGACTTAAATAGCAGGTGCCTGCAGTCAGTGAAATCCTCCGTCTGCCAGTCTCCCACATGTGCAATACCATATGGGGCATCCTGTGATTTTGAATCATTATCTCCTACAACAAATTGTCCACAAAAAGCCTCTTGGGTTTTTTTGGGGTTGGTTTTTTTTAAAATCTTGTTGGTTCATGGGCAGGTCCTGCCCACTAAAAGTCTATTGCTACTGTTACTTAGGTAGATAACACATGTAATGGCAGGCACTTGTCTGCTACAACTAATTACACCACTGCAGAGGTGAAAGTCAGGAGGTTGTGAATTGTTTTAGCACACATCCATCTGTGTTTCTGCTGTGATGTCCTGCATAGATCAGGGAGTCCACGCTGTGGAGCTAGGAGTTAGAACAGTATGCATTCTCCATATTCCTGTCATCCCTGCTAGGGAGAATATCTACTAAAGGAAAAGGAAATTTATAATCTGTTTGATTGGGTCCATAATTGGTAGAATGTCCTTCTTTTTTAAAAAGAAATCCCATAAGGCTATTTTAAATAGTTGGCCAACTTTATTGAGGTATCACTGTTTGCTCCATGACAGTTGAAGGTCTGTCTGTATTTCCATTATAAACCTCCTTAACAGGAAAGAATTTATGACCTAGCTATTAAAAATATTCTTGGCCTAAATCATACTTAAGAAATTCTCATTCAGAAACAAAACCCCACATTTTTATAATGCTTTTCAAAATTCTTTTTCAGCAGTCCTTTTCTCTGGAATTTTTGTGCTATAACAGGAAAAGTGATATTTTATGTTTTTACCTGCTTTTCTTTCCCTGAATGTCTTGGGGGGAAAAAGCAATTAACTTTAAATGATGAAGTAAATGTGCACTTAGGGGTTGTTTTTTGTTTTATTTTGGGGACTTTGGGGTTTGAGGGACTAGAGGAGGGAGGAAGACTGCTGCTGCCTGTTAAACTATGTATTTATGAATGTCTTAAAATCTCCCTCTCTTCATCTTCCAATATCTACTCCCCTCGTCCTTCCTTAAACCTGCTTCTTCATTTGCAAAATTATTTTAATGTTTTTATGATGCATTCTCATAGAGCTCTATATTAACAGTGTTGTATTAACCTGATGCTTTCTAATAAGTATCAAGCAATTTCTCAATGCACGGTGCTGTGTCAGAGATTTCTGTTACTAATATCTTCAGGCAACTTCATTTCAATCCGTGTTGTGCTTCAAGGATCTGTTGAAGTGCACTTCAGTGCACCTGAAAACATCCTGAAAATAGCACAACATGGATTGAAATTGAGGGGCCTGGAAGAAAACTAGAGGGGACAATAACAGCTTAGTAAAAGTCCTATTTCTCTCTAGTCTCGCTTTCTTTTTTTATACCACCATTAAATATTAAAAGTTAAACAACAGTTAAATACTATGGCTTGCTATAGCAGTGTGATAGTTTCACTGGAAGAAATAGCATCCAAAAATCTGAGAACCAAGATCGTTCATTGTTTCTGAACTTAAGTGGTTCTACTCATCCAGTACCCAGATTTCAAAGGGGAAGCTGGAAGTGCGCTTGATTTTTAATCCACCTATCTGCATATACAAAAACCACTACTTTTATTCAGCAAAAGCAGCGTTTGTTAGTGTATTGAATGGAGATGCATGAAAGGAGTTTCTAAGTAGTGGCTCTGTACTGACTAGCTTTCAGTTTTCATTTACTCTTTCTTTTATGAGGATATAAGGAAGAGTAAAAACAGTGTGTTACCTGCCTTCTTTTCCTTTCTTCCTGTAAAAAGTAAGATGAGTAGCAATGATGTTTACTTCCAAAGAAATAATAATTTTAAGTGGTTTTCTCTAAGAAAATAAAATAGTTTGTAGAGGACAATAGATATATATTCTTGTCAAAAAACAACACAAATGCTTGCTGTGGAGCCTGTTCATATTATTAGACACCAATGAAAAGTAGTAACTTTGAAAATATTTGCTTGGTATATAATTTGGTATACATGGCCAAAATTCTGTGCAAGAACTATTGTTGATCTGAGTGGCAGTAAGTGACCTCACAGGCAGTTTTGTAGATAAAAGACCATCAGGGTTCAAGTCTGGGATCATTCTGTAGGCATGTGGGTTTCCCTGTTCCTTTAAGCTAACACCTGATTTAGTCCCCCTCAGTATAAGAAAATTTCTAGCTTGCATGTTTCAGAGAAAAAATGCTCAAAAATGAACTATTAGTGTAATTGATAGTATGATATTTGACTGAATTTCAAGAGAATCTGAAAGACAACTGAGGGAGCTGATCATGCTCACCACAATAAGATGATGATACCCAGTGATTATAATTACTTAGCACATATGTATGTGTCTATGTGTGTGTAATAAATACTATAACAGTTACCATAATTTAAGGATATAAATGTGGTCAACAGTAGCTGTTTTACTTGTGACCAAAATATTTAAGAAAAAAAGGGGATATATCATTTACTAATATGTACTCAGGACAGAAATCCATTTCTTTTTTTAGGAAGTAGATCTGTTTAAATGTGACAGGGGAACAGGCTACTTGTTCATAGAAGAAAGTCAAAGTGCATATAAAAATTTTTGATTAAAAGCCTGTTAACATTTTATTATATGTTTGGCCAGATTTATCTTATGGAAAATCCCTTTAAATTATATAGTTATTCCAGTGGCACGTGGATAAACTGTCCCTGAAGAATCCTGGTGTGTTAGAGGGGGTCCTCACTTTTGCAAGCACCCACATACTAATTGTGCTGTCTTTCAGTCTAGGACCAAATAGTTTACAGTGGAATGACACTTCCACCCAGCTCTTCAGAGTGCCACAACTTACCTGAAATACCGCACTTTAAATTACAAAGGTAGATCACTGACCCTCTGGGTTTTTTCTGTGATAAATACAGCAAAAGAGGTAGAGACAATATGACCTGCTTTGTTCATGAATGGTTTCAAGTCATGAATGGAACTGAAGGTGCTAATTTCTTCAGTGGGTAGAAGCTTTGGGCATTTTTTATTTCTTTCTTCAAGTACACCTAGGAGATATACATCTAAGTAGTGTAAAATACAGTGTATTGTAATTTGCACTTCAGGCCACAGGTTATGCCTTGGAGGTTTATTTTAAGTATAGCAGGCTTTACCAGTGTCAGTTGAACAGATAGACTAGTGAAAGTGGTTACTGAGTGATTCCATTCTTTTCATTCAGGCTCAAATTTAGCTCCACCAGCTACATTTGGGAGGCCAGAAAAATCACAAAAATGGCTTCACTCAAAAAAAAAATAATTCTGCTACTAGGGCTACTCAAGTCGTTGACTTGAATGAGATCTGAAGTGGATCAGAATTCAAATCCTGAGGCAAATGGAACTGAGACTAAATCTGAATTTTAGCGACTGTTAATACTGATTGGAAAAGGCTTTCTTCAAAGCCACATTTCTTTAAGGGTAGTTTAGAGTAGTCCAAACTGTGAGTTGCATTCTAATGCTGAATTGCATCTTACTCATCCCAGGTCATTCTTTTGATTTAAGAAGGGCTAATTCTAAATTATGGTGCCACTGGCTGTGAATATCATAATCCCCCATTGTGAACTCTGCTTATTGATGGTTGAAATGGGAAGTCTTCATTGCAGAAGATTTTATCGTGTGTCTTTTCTTTTAATTCCCACCTATGGAGTGACACTAAAGTTTCAACTGACTTTTTTTTTCTTTCTTTTTTTCCCCATGATTTCTTCTTTTTTCTGCTTTTCAGAAAGCATGATTTCTTTATTTGTGCGAGACTATGTGTTGTAAAAGGATTACCTTGTTAATTGTTTTTTTTCTAGTGCAGTTAAAAAAAGTCTTATGCTTAAATAGGTGCTAATGTTTTAGCTTTGAAAGTTGCCTTGTTTACTGCCACAATAAGGAGACAGTCATTTTATTGTTTTTTTTCTGTAGAAAGAATTTCTTTTGTACATCTTTTTCATACAATTCCTATGCAACAGTCTCTATTTTGTGCAATTTCTAACCTCTAGTAGTCCAAATACCTGTTCAGTCCTATATTATAATGTCTGAATATGATTACTGATATTTTGTTTACAGGAAGAGTGGGGGATTTTGTACATATCATGACTATTATTAATTATATTTCAATAGAACAAAATTTTATAGAATACATTTTGCTTCATAAAAGATTTCAGAACTTCATTAGTTTGTAGTCTATGAAGAGGTGAATTTTAATCATTCATCTCTCTGTTTTCTAACCTTTCTTTGCAGTCTCAAATGTGAGTGTATTTTTAACAGTGCATAGTGTATACATGCCAATTTCTAACATCCTGCTGCATCTGAATTACATTTTTTGGTGTTTTTTTGTTTTGTTTTTCTACAATGAGAGCCTTTTATTCTTCTTTTGATTTCACATGATGAAAAAGTAGCTGGCATGAATTTTCTCAGACTTTCCAGAGAGCATCATCGGGCAGGGAGCAGTTATGGAAAATCTCAGCCAATATGAAGAAAAAAAAATTAAGAAAATGAAAACAGATTAAATGTAAACCAGATTATCAAACTTCTTGACAAACAGGCACTAAGTTATAGTATAACAGTTTTTTCAGGAGCCAGATGGCAAGAAAACCTATTCATGCTATGTGATGGGACATATCTTCCTAAGCCAAACAGGTTTGTTTTGTAGACTACAATTTGGATAGCCAGATTTCAGTCTTCTGTTAAGATTTCTATCAACTTTATTAAAACCATAAGTGACTAATTTATTAAGCAAAATTTTTTTTTAAAAATTACATTTTTATCACTTGGGTATGAAATTATATGTCTTTTCTAAAACATTAGTACATGGCTAAAGCAAGTAATTTCTGGGAGGTACATGCTCACATGAATATTTCTTCCCATTCTGCTTGGAACTGTTGCATGATGGTGCTCTACTGTTGTGTCAGTATTGTTGAGAAATTGCTTGTAGAGAAATAAGAAGAAACTAAAATCCTCAAAATAGAATGCAGAAAGCAGTCTTGTTTTATTATTAAGAGAGTAGTACACTTTCAGTACAACACGCTATGGTTTACTGTCAATGCAGTCTTGTGGCTTGAATAGCTAATTTCTTACTCTTATGGTATTTTATGTACAGTAAATGCTTCATGGAAATTATATTTTCATCTACCAATATTTGCCAATTAATGTTTGGAACAATAAAATTGGATGAGTAACAGAAAAGATTAGAGATTTCACATATATTGGCAATGATTTGTTTTCCTATTTCTGAGTTTTGGGGAAGCGCTTAATTTCTCTGTGTTTTCTATATTTTTGTTCATAGCTGAAGATTGATGCAATTTTTCTGTGCTCTAGATCTACATATGAGTTGAGATCCATTTTAAATGGTTGATTTGAAAAAGAAAATTTGATTTAATAGTATGTGGGTAATTTTAGGCAAGTTTGTTCTGTGCATATTCATATAAATGTTATGGGGAAACTGTATGCACAGGGCTTATGGTTCAATGTAGGTATTTCTGCAGTTGCATATTAATTTCTTCGAAAAGCTGTTATACCCCTTATTACCCTCAAAGTATTTAAGGAAAAATTTGAACTACATCCTCCATATTCCTTTCTGATACTGCATTTCTGCTAGTCTCTTACACCTCCTCCTTTTAAGAAAAATACTAAGTAATTTGGGTTTCAGATACAAATTCTTACTTGAGCTTATTTTCCTTATCCACTTTTTCTTTCCCTCTCCTTTCAAAAGCAAGTCCAAAGAGAAGGCCGCACTAGTAGTTAGTATTTTATGCTTTCTATGTGCCTTATCCTGTGAATCAAATACTTTATTCTTTGAGCACCAAAACAAGTTGTACTGTACAATATTAAATTGGTAGAATCTGGGCTTACAATGGAACAACCCAGGAGTCTTGCTTTTTGAGCAGGTTTTCCTTTTTTTTTTTTCCTTATACATCATTGTTTCAAGCACACAAAATTGCAGTATATAGATTTATTAAGTTCTGCTAATGTTCTCAGCTGTTACTCAGAAAATTTCTAAGCACAGTTTTATGTGTGTTTTCTGTGGTTCTCATTGGTTTTAGTTAAAGTTTTGAATATTTTCATCATTTGTTCACCTATTCTAATAATAGAAGGTCACACTGACAGCTGAAGCAGTAATTTTCATCTGTTACTTGCAAATAATTCTTCCTCTCTAAAATACATAAAATAGACTCGGGGCTGATTCAGAACGAATTTGAACCTCCTAAATTTCCAGGACGTGGAATTTGCACCTGCATCCAAATTTTAAAAATGACACCAATTTCCAGTATAGGCTGAAATCGGGGGGGGGGGGGGGTGGGGATGCGCCGTTTAGATATTTTTTGTTTGCGAATTTTATTTCAAATTCTGGTGTTTGCACTCATCCTAGTTTAAATAT